>JANRGW010029530.1:0-16326 GCA_024733675.1 Psilopsiagon aymara
GGACAGCGGGGTCGGCGGCGGGGTCGGGGCAGTACCGCGTGTAAGCCGCTGGCGGCGCGGAGCTGCGGGGAGGAGGTTACCGGAACGGAAAGGATGGAAAGCAGGAGCGGTTGGCATGGAGCGCTTCCAGCAGCAGCCTGCGCGCTGCTAAGTCAATGTGCTTAAATTCTACAGCCATATAAGCATGTTTAATAACGATTTACCTCAGAGATATAAAGGAGATTGACCAAAGCATGCTTATGATTGCTGCTTATCCACAAAAGCCAACAGGATGGGTTTCTGAACCATCCCCAAACCTACTGCTGGATGGTTTACTTGGATGGTTTTTAGGGCAGATACTTGTCCAACCCAGCTACGCACCAGCAGGACTGCAAGTGGTACACATTAAACATTTGTAAGATTATGTATAAGCGTGATGAGTTAGTATATAAACACATATATCCACGTGTATAAAGGAGTACATCACAGGGCACCTCATTTTTCCTTCTGAAGAAGAAGGGAAAATGATCCGGGATGCCCTGCATGCATGGAGAATCATTGAAGACCACTTTCATTTAGTATTTGGCACAAGATAGTGTTAATTATTTGAAGACTGTTCTCAGCTGTGGAACTAAATGCCTGTACAGATCTGTCTCTGTGTAGCAGGAGCTGTACTGTTAGTTTGGATCTTGTAGTCAATCTGTGATAATTAGATTTGTGTCAGGCACTGCCAAATTACACTTAATTCATCAAAACTACTCATTACTATACAACAAGAAGAGGCATAGCTTCAGGCAGTGGCTGGGATTCAGTCACACTGGAACCTTGTCCTTTTCTCCCAAGGAATGTGCAAATTGCATAGCTTTTCCCCAAAAGTTAGGGCTACATGAAGGTTATTCCACAGAAAGCAGATCCCAGTTCTGATGGAGCTGTATTGGTTATAAGGATGATGTAACACTGTGTATAATACTGTGAAACCAGTGCTGGACAGAGGAGGTCACTGTGAATGAGGAGACTGAGGCTGTGGGTGATCTACTAAATCACATTCTTCTATGTAGATACGAAGCGCTACAAGGTGAGTTCATGATACGATAATTGCCTGTTTCTGGCCAATGCCAGAAAAGGCGCTACAGATTTCCAGCTTAAATTTTCTACTCTTTTTGCCCTTTTTTTAAGGAAAAAAACAACCCTTTTCAGATCTGCAGATCTGCAGCATGAGCCACTTTCTTTAGAAAGCGGGGCTTTAGACAAAGGCAAGTCTAATTCCTTTCCCTGTCTGTTCCCATAGTAACTCTCCTAGCCCATGCCCCATGAAGGCTGCACTCCAAGGAACGCCAGCACTTCAAATGCCAAACTACTCTGCAGTAATAAAGAATATTTCTAAAGTCTGTAAAACTTGAAAGCCCAGAAAAGTACTAACACCTGCAAAACATGAAGCCTCGCAAGACTCTTTTATGCAAGAGCTGTTTGATGTTGGTGCATAGTAGCTGGTACAAGGTTAGCTGTGATGATATCTTACCGCTGTGGTGGCTGCGAACATCAGTCAGCCTCTTTGTAAAGGAGACAGAAGGTGAGGGTGACCTGGTGGGATTTTTCCAGGTTGTGATGCTGCTGTAGAAACAACAGCAGACTAGTTCTGCTCAACATAGATGTCTTGGACATCTCACAAACAGCCACAGCAGGAGGATGGCCCGTAATATATTCCAGTTTTCAGTTGTGCAGGGCCAGGCTATGGGAAGCTCTCTGGACACGCCAGAATATACTCATGAAAGAACACTCAGAAGCAAAAATCCATGTCGTGCGAGGAGAAATTAAAAAGTAGTGAAATTTTATTTTTACCAATTTTTAAGCAGCTTTCTGAAAGCAACGTTCAAAATTGGATCTGTGCTGTTGTATTTTAAAAAAGGAAAGAAAAGCTGGGATCTAACTGTAACTTTTACTAAACTTCTTAAAATTCAGTGGATTTTATCATCTGTGCCACTGGTACACCTACAACTTCCTGGAACACAAAGTAGATCAGATGTTTCCATGTTTAGGCCAGAGCACTCTCTCCCCACATACCATGAGCATGTAATATCTAAATAAATCCCAAATGAAGACATCCTAACCCTTCTCTCCTCTGGAATTTAATGTAAGATAATGTTACATTTACAGTTTTTGCTGGAAAGACTCACTGCAGTTTAGAGTAGCAGCACTGAGAACTGTCACAGGTTGTTCTGCCTCCTCTTCCCTCTAAGCACTAGAACTAACAAAGTTGATTGACACTGGCATCTTAAGTAACCAGCAAAGTTCTAATCAAGTTTGGCCTGTGATCAGGACAAATTATCTCTAGTCACAAAGTTTTTGTGCATCAGCTGCTCTTCTTCAGTGGGCAGTATGCTGTCCTCTCTTTAGGCAAGCAGCCTGTTTTCAGTAATTTCAGTTTTAAAATGTTTCCTTTTGCATATAGGAGGGAATTGCAGCTGCAAGTACATATGTCTTCTTCCTAGCATGCTCGCTTTCCTCTACATTCTTGATTTCTAATGCCCCACAGAAGAATTATCCTCCTTTCTGCAACACAGTGCCACTGTTGTCTCAGTTCCTTACTTTGTACCTCTATCCAGAGATAACCAGAAAGAAATAGAAGCAGTGGTTTTACTCTCAGAAACTGGATCATGCAGTATCACACGATCAATCACAGGCCAAATGTTGATGAAAGGAAAAGCCAGTGTTTAGTCTGATCTTGAACTCTTATGCTTATTGGCAGCACAAATACGTACGAATAGCTTTTTTAAATCTCATCTCTTCTTGTAGTGGCTGGAAACTAGCACTAGCATTCCCCAGTTGACTCTGTAGCTGTGAGAAACAGCTATGGAAGACCCCGAGAAAAAGACTGAAGTAGTACTGCTGGCCTGCGGGTCCTTCAACCCCATTACCAACATGCACCTACGGCTATTTGAGCTGGCTAAAGACTACTTCCATGAAACAGGTAGGATGGCAATTTAACATTCAGAACAGCTGTACTAACTATTTTTGGAAACAATTAGATATTGAAGCTAGTATATGTGTATATGTCATACAAAATCATGCAGGCCAAATACGTGAGACAGCCTTATAGATCTGTCGCTTATTAATTTAATGAATTTTATAGTTTATTAAAAATATCTTTCTAATATATTTTACTATATATTTAATTATGCTGCCTTGCACACTGGCAGAAGTGTACTGTACTTTTCCACTGGACTAGCTGTCAGAGCTGCCCCTAGTGTTTTTAAGAGGTTGCAGTGGGTAATAGTTTAAATACAATACAGTGGAAGTAACATCTGCTCAACCACTTTTCATATTCTAATGTTACTTGTTTTTTCCACAGGAAAATACAAAGTCATCAAAGGAATAATCTCACCAGTCAGTGATGCATACAAGAAGAAAGGTCTGATCAGTGCAGATCACAGAGTAGCTATGGCAAAACTAGCTACAAATACCTCTGATTGGGTGGAAGTTGATGATTGGGAAAGCAGCCAGAGTGAGTGGTTGGAAACACTAAAAGTTTTAAGGTATTCTTCAGCCAGACCCTAAAAAGTCTCAAGAACCCATAGAAGGATAAGGAATGGTGTTAGCTCTAAGTTAGAATAATAGCAGGCTAAGCCCAGATCATATGAATAGACTCAGGAAAACCAGAAGTACTATTTATATGACCATTGTAAATGAAAGATAGCACCATTAGTCCTAAACATGCAGAAAATGAACCTGTGATAATATTTTAAGATATATTTTTTCTTTGGCTTAAATTGGTTTTTGTGCTGAAAAGGTATTCACAAGGCAGGATGAAAGACTAGAATGGGGTAGACTCATGCTATGCAAGCTTCCCTCGTTTGATTCTAATAGTGCTCTGCTGCCCATTTCTGTATTTCAGGGCTGGCATAAGAACTGTCAGAAGGAATATCTTTTTGAAGTTTGAAGTTTTTTACTCTTTCAGTCACTGAGGTTCTTTTGAAAATGAATTGTTACTAAAAAAGAAAATAACCAACCTTGTAGTTGTTGCTTTGAAATCTTTCCACTTTGACCATCTTATGATCCAGTTCTCACAAGTCCCTGTTCCAGTAGATGGGTTCTTGGATGTGAAAGTTCTGCAGGAGGAAGCAGTGACAGATCATTGAGTAGACCACATTCTTGCCTTTATTCTCCTGCATCTTTAAAATACCTAAAATACATCTGTTTTGCAGGTACCATCAACAAAAGCTTTTATCTCCTGATCCCACAAATAGCCTGCAGAATGCTATACCTGTAGCAAAGCCAGGACGGAAGAGGAAACAAGAACCAAACAGGCACGAGCCCATTAAAAAGAAAAATCAGAGTCCAGATATAAAAAGTTAAGTCTGTTTGGAAATTAAATGCTTAACAATAGTTGTTATTTCAAAGGAGTTGTGCTGATGAGTACCTTTTTTTAATGCTAGTTCTTGGTTCTGATTTCTCTTTGATCCCACAACATAAAGCAGTGGGCTTTGTAAGAAGACAACAGTAAAATGTATGGCACTTACGAGGCTATTTTCCAGTCCTTTTGGATGAAGGGACTCCCATGTTTTTTCCTCCAGAAAAATCCTGTATTAAGGCTACTCATTATCAATTATATAGTCAGGAGTCTTTTTATTTCATTCCATTGTCTCATATTAACCAAAGATTAAAGGTAGCCTAGAAATTAAATGTCCCCATCAAGTTAGCTAAAATCTGGTGGCCTAAACAAAGCCCCATTTCTCACTTATTTTTCTCTTTAAGGTGTTCCACAGCTTAAACTGCTTTGTGGAAGTGACATACTGGAGTCTTTTGGGATCCCCAACCTGTGGAAGTTGGAGGACATCACTGAAATTGTGGAAAATCATGGCCTTGTATGCATCAGTAGAGCTGGAAACAATGTTCAGAAGTTCATCTACGAGTCTGATATTTTGTGGAGACATAAGAATAACATTCATCTTGTGGAAGAATGGATCACAAATGACATTTCCTCCACCAAGATTAGGAGAGCACTGCGGAGGGGCCAGAGCATTCGTTACCTAGTGCCTGATGCAGTTCAAGCATACATAGAAAAGCATAACCTGTATAGTCCAGAGAGTGAAGACAGGAATGCCGGGGTTGTCTTGGCTCCCTTACAGAAGAATGCAAGGGATTCCAAGAACTAATAACTAACAGGCACTATACAACTTTCTGCTGTGAAAAAAAAAGCTACAGTTTAGTACAGGAAAGTATGGTTTTTAAGGGCTGTTTTTTTGTTTGTGTTTTTTTTAAAGTAAAGAGCAGGTAAATTCTGTGGCTTTAGTACATATGTAGTTGCTGTTGAGTTTTGGGGCACTCAGTAATTGGACCTACACAATCTTTTTTAAGTCCACACGCATAGCATGTCACAGTGCAGTGAACTAAATACAAGCATTCACACTTGCTTATGAAAACTATGAATTAACAAACCGAAGGAGAACATTTTGATTGAACTCAGACCACTCCCAAGTCTAATTTTTAACAACTTCCAGTGTCTTAACAGACAAAGCCGTTTTATTTCAAAATGTACTACTTACTGGTAGGAAATCTATTTAATTTTTTAAGACATTGCCAACATATACACCTCAAAAAAATTATTTAGCTCTATCCTGGAAGGGAAAAAAGCTACTCCTGGCTGAAGTGGTGCTAGATATACGATACTTTAAGCTGCCTTTCAGATACACAGCCTGTTTGTCTGCTGTTGTGCAATTTGTTCCCAGAAATGCCTTGTGCTTTACTTCATTCATGTTTCCAAAGCTGTACTTTAAGCTCAGCAATGTTCTCATGGAAGGACAGACCTACTTGAGAAATTGGTTTATGGCTGTTGATTTAATGGCTAGAAATTAGCAATAGTATCATTGCACTATTCTCAGACAGTTCTCCATTAATTTCAAGTAATAAATGAGCTTTCATTTTTGAGCCAAATGTATATAGCCAGAATTTCTGTGACTGGAGTTGAAAAGAAATGGTAGGATATTAAGACTGTGCATAAGTGAAATGGTTTTCTTTGCTAGAAATCTGGTTTTGAATCTATCAGTATATTGTCTGTATTATGTGAATATAAACTAGAGAAGCACTGTGAATGTCATGGTCATAGAATTCTACCTCCCTTTATTTGCTGTCATCTCTTTTGTGTTTTGATTATGTGCCTTATAAAAATGTCAAGGTCTCCAAGATGCTCCCTAATGGGTCAACAGCTTTTTCATATGATCTCTGCAAGATGACTATCCACATTTTTCAGATCACCAAATCCGATGGAATGGGAGATTCTCTGGGCAGGAAACCTAGAACCAGGTACATGTTCTAAGAACATAACTGTGATGACCTGTCATCTTCCTCCCCTGGGCAGAGGATCCTCAAAGAACTGAGGGAGCAGCCTAGGCATCTCTAGGAGCTTAGTGGGAGTGTGTAAGCCAGAAGCAAAACACAGAACATCACAGTCAGTCCTGGGTCCTGTGAGGCTCTCATAAAACCGAGGAGTAGAGTCAAGACTTTATTGAGAAAACCTGTAACCCCCGGTTGAGCTAGCACTGGGCATGCAGAACTGAAGCCCCACATGAAATTCTGCACAATTACCATGCACTGGAATATCTGTGTTCTAGCTCTGGCCTGTAGAGGTGGCTGTCTACAGAGAATTAACAGGAAGACTGGTGTAAATCGCAACTTAGAAGTGCATCTGTAGCTGCACTGTAACAGAAAAATACCATCAAGGATTCTTTTGTTTTTTTCTTTATGATTCCTGCATGAAATGTGCTCAGTCTGCCATTTGTCCCCTAGAGTTGAGGCAAGCTTACACAGTCCTTTGATAATGAGGCTGGGTTTGTTTATCATCAATAGTAATAAAGGTATTGATGGCTAAATTATGCCCCCTGCAACACCTTAGCAATCAAACTGCCATAACTGGTTGAAGATAACTATATTATTAATGGTGTGTGGGAAAGCACGAGATCCACTTTTCTTGCTTGCTGTCTGTCTTTATGACTGACAAGAATAGAAGGCAAGAAAGATTTCTTTTCAGTACTCAAGTCAACTAGTGTGCTTCTGAATAACTTCAGAGCATATCTTTCAAATAAGAAACTACCCTATTGATGTGGTCACTTTTCAGAGTAAAACTGCACTTTAGGTCTAGGTTTATTCTTCTAAATAACAATGTTGATGTGTGTTGGTGCACTTTGTGTAATTCTAGAGAAACTGCAAATTTAGTAGGATGATTTATAAAGCTTGGGTCTTCAAACAATTACATTTCACTGGGTTTTAATGTAGTTATGTGTGATGGGTCTTTCAATAAAATAAATTGCATGCAATATGCTAATTTTAGTCATGCTGTTATTAACCAAATCTGATGTCTGATGACTACATGATTTTTAAGTAGGTAGAATGGTGTCAGTACAGTTTTGTATATACAAAATAGAACATCATTCAAAAATTGCACTGATTGCTGAATACTGATCTTTTATTTCACTCGTGGGATCCAGAAATATTCCTGTTACAGCACTAGAAGTAACCTCAAACTGTGTTCAGTTATTAAAATCAGCATTGCAGTGATCTGGCATATTTAAAAATGTTAGCTATGTTAGCTATTACTTTAAAGAGTGGACTAGATGTATAAGAGAATCTATATACTTGAAAACATCAAGTTTGTGAATAATCCAGTTCACTGAACTTCGTCATAAAAGAGTTACAACGCAAAATATATTATAAATACTGCAGTAGTATTTATAAATACTTCATCTACTTCTGAAATAAGGGCACAACCTTAATGGGATGTGTAAGATGCTCAATGCTACAAAGAAATTAAGATAGAAAAAAATGCTTTCCACAAAAAGAAAATTGGAGACTTTCATGGAGACAGAAATGAACCATCCTGTGACACAATCAGGGCACGCGTCAGTTCTTATGAAACATTCCATAGGCAATTCGTTGGCTGAGCCTTGAAATAGTAGCATAAATCTTAGTTTGAGATTAAGTACTGATCTCCAGAAAGAAGCACCATATCCCAGACAATCTGCATTATTTTAACTTTCAGTTAAAATAATTTTAATAAAATATTTTAACTTTCAGTTAAAATGCTACATCCAGGCTTTTACACAGGCCGCATTCAAGGACTGACTTCTCTTTACTTGGAAGAGTCATTGCAACAGTGCTTTACTACTACTATACATGGCATTTGTAATAACAAATTATAGGTGAAATGTTACTATTTGAGTCCAGGCGAAACAGTAATTTTCATTTTTCTGTGCTATTCCTAGCTTAGTATAGGATAGAGAACAATGTCCATCTGCAAACAGGAAACAAGTGTTGACGTCCTAATTTCCTACTAGTGTGATTTGTGAGTCATATAGGTCAAACTGTCAGCTCCAAAAATGTAGCTAAAGTTCAGGGAAATGTAATTTTCTTTGCAAAATGTTATCTTTTTATTCAGCCTAACACGAATCAGTAAACATAAATGTAGTAGCTATAGGCGAGTTTCCTCGTTCAAGATTCAGAACAGCAAGTTCCCTTTTACTATGATAGCAATACAGTTATGATTTTCCTTGACCATCAATTTGGGGGTTTTATTTTAATGCTGTAACCTTCATTGTGGTGCTCATTGTTGTTCCATGTGACCACTTAAAACGTGGGATTAAGCTAATGCACAAAGCATATGTGTGACTTTAGGAATTTTTCTTTTCCCCATCTTACTGATCAGGAAACTGAGCTACAAAGTCATATACCTGTCCTGTACTTGGCAATTCTGGAGTGCCTAGTACTTCAGCATTATGAAATCTGTATCTCTCACTTGGTAGGTTGTAACAATAAGGCATACAGCTTGCAAAATAACTACAGACTATTTGCAGGAGGAACTGCAAGAGATTGGAAAACTATGTATCTTCTTAAGGAAAAAAAATTCCCCTCCAAACTTCTTACATATCCTTTCTGTTTGAAGTCAAGCATTCTTTATTTATTTCTCCAAACATTTTGCCGGGTCATCACTTACGAGATTTCTTTCACTACTTTGCTGAAGATAGAAGTCCAACAATGAAGCTTACCTGCTGCATCCTGTGCTCTACTCCCTGTATGCGATACAGGATCTACTAATGCACCAGTGGGAATAACTTCTGTATCATCTTTACTGTGTGTCTCAAGAATAAAAAGCAAAGGGGGGAGGTACATCTTCCGTATACCTGAGAGTAACTTTTGAACTTGCTATTGTTATTGGTTATTTTTAGGAGTAGAAAGTGGATTGCATGAACAGGTATTGTCCTCTTTCCCATCTAGGAAAAGATAAATAAAAAGCTGCAGGACTGGGAACATTGCTCAGGCCTCTGGATCTGCTGTCTCATGCCTAAATGTTACACAAACTTTCTGCCTGGTAAGGCATCTGAGAAAATAAAGCATTTTTAATGTATACATTCAACTAGGATATAACAGCATTAAAGAAACCAGAACACAAATAGGTAAACTCTGGCATAGCAGAGCGGTGTTGAGAGTCACATCAGAGAGTAACATACACAAACAGGATTTGTCTGTCACATTTCTGTTATAACCACTAAATAGTGATGCTGCCAACTATTCACTCCAGACATAAACCAACAAGATAAAATGCTTGTCTCCATTACTGTGTCAGAGGTACTGCTTTAAAATTTGCTGATACAATACCACTCACAGCTTAACAGTCAATCCCTGTCTGTTCAAATACAAAATACAGCATGTATTTCAGTGGGTAGATCAACTTTTCAACATGTATGTATATTTCAGACCATAAAGCCTAATATATATATACAGGGACTTCTAGTAATGACAAAATCTGTCCATGATTCCCTTCACAGTATGCAGGAGGGACCAGTTCCTCAAACCAGTTCTTGGTTTGCACTGCAACTCTTAGGCTATTAACATTTGCTCCACAGGATTTCAGTAACTGTGAACTTTTCCCTCCAATGCAGCTACAGCTGATGTACAAACACCCTCTTGCCTATTGGCTCAGCAAAAGACCCTTCCCCTCCATCAGTAAGGCTCCAGAATGTAATCCCACCCACAGTGTTCCTTATATAAGGTCTGGTTGGAAAACTATTTCTTCATTTTTGATTTTTGGCCAGAGGCTGACTGCATCTTCCTTCCATAGTCTGGCAATGCCTGCAGATTTCAATGGGACCTGGAACCTTGTCAGCAATGACAACTTTGAAGGTTATATGGTGGCCTTAGGTAGGTGCAAATAACTGCTTCTATCCTTCCTGTAAGGGTCCTCTTGAATTTTAGCAGTCCGAGTTCTTCTAGATATTGCTGAAGCTTTTTTCTCTGATAACCAATGGAAAGAACATAATATGGAATGATAAAGAGACAGCATCAACTATACTTTATAAGCTGTCACTCAAGTGTCAGGAATTTCTTAGCCTAATACTTGTTAAAAGTGGAATGTTCTTATAAGTTTCCTCATAGATGGAAGAGCTTGCCCTATCCACTCACGTTCTCTTGCCTTGGAGCACAAACTTCCAGAACCTATGTCTAGGGTTAATGAAATGTTAAGTAACAACAAAAAAAAAAAAAGTTCTTGGGTATTTCCCACCTCCAGGCAGTTGTTTAGTTTAGTGTCATTTACCTTTAAACAGCTTACAAAATCCTTTTCTCATTACTGTGACTTGTTGATGAGTCTCTCTAACTGTCCCTTTTCTGGAGTGCTTGAAGCTAATCTCTTAGCTTGCTCAGATTTCTTACAGAGAGAGATTAACAATGTTTTAACAGGGAACTAAAGTTGTTGGTACTTTATTAACTTTCTTGTACAAAGCTTATTACAGACAGTGACAGCATGGAACCTTGAATGCTGCCTTCCCTTTTCCTTGCCTCTCCCACCCCTTTCTGCCTTTCTGACTTGTGTAAACTGATGACCAGCAGTGCTCCCTGCTGGTTACTGTATACACAACTAGAAGGAAATCTGTTTTGTGGCTATACTTATGCTGGGTGATCTACTTACGCAGACTAGTTTATATCTTTAACATGGTGAAAGAACTCTCCTCTGTTTCTAATCTTTCTAATAAACAAGAAAAAAAATGTTGCTCTTATAATGAGAATTTATTCCTCAGTTTGAACACTAAGTAATATACTCCTAATGTTTTAATGTCTTCAAATGGAATAAGAATTGTCTGTTCCTTGATAATAAGCATTGTTGAGCTAAGTAAAAGGCTTCTTAAAATTAAATGTAACTAGCAATCTTGTGAAAAGTGCAATTTGTTTTCAGGATGTAAGTGGAGGAACTTACTTAAAAGGCAAAGAATCCTGTTGATGATTTACAACCTATCTTTAATTAGTCCTGCTTGGTTGCCAGTATACTAAATATAACAAGGGCTGAAACTAGTATTGTAGTGCCTGAATAAAAAGCTTTTCTGAAAGGGTAAGTAGAGTCAGGAGGCTAATATCTAGAAAGTCATGGATAAGGACATGGCTATTACAAGCCTAGCCCTACCTTCAGTTTAATACCTACCTCTAACATTTGTTAAAGGTAAGGGTAGATTTGTAAGTTGTTTGTACATGCACATTCTTCCAACAATGTTAGTGCTTCCTGTGTATGGCTGTTGCCGATATTGAATTCAAACCCTTCTATGCTAAAAATAAACTGGCAACCATGTAAAAATATGACTGACAGACTCTGGCACTTCCATAATGCATACAGTAATCAAGCCCCACTCAAAAACAGACTGCATAAGGAGTCATGTGGTTCAACATACGGTAGTTGAACCCACCCTGCCAAGATCACAACCTCATCCTGCATAAAGTAAGAAACTTCTAATGGTCCTATAAAACAAAAGTTTCAATCTAGGTGATGAAAGCAACTATATGACTTAATGTACGTTTTATCATCCCCTTCCTGAAAACCTAACTTGGAGCATTCTATCTGGATGCAATGTAATGCAGTTGCCTGACTAGATGGCTGTTCCTCTAAAGAAACAAACATTCACTGGAGAAATAGAAAGAAGTTTAGGAGCACTGCTTTAAACGCAGTATTACCAAGGACATCAGGACCATTACAGATAACTAAGAAATCTTTTGACGAATGTGATGTTTTCTAGTTGCACTTAAAAACTGTTAGTGGATAGTAGCATGTTCTGAAAACAAAACTGAGTTATTTTAGGACTATCCTTCATTTTACCCTATTTAAGGTACAGGTTGAGAAGATTTCTTGTTAATTTACTTAATGCCTTTCCTCTCTCAAAGAACGGAAATAGGAATCAACCACTCTCTTAATCTAAGCATCTGATAGGCATGAGACCAAGCTTAGGGTGACTGTGTGGGAAACTAACTCCCCTCAACTCCGAAAAGGACTTTTCAGATTTGAAGTCCTAGAAATCTTGCATAGGAATTGTGCAATGACTGAGTAAACTGGTTTCCAAAGAGCAAAACATACAAGAACATGACTTGAACTGTGTAACATACAGCTTTAAACAAAAAGACCTCAAACAACAACAACCAAACCACAAAACCTTGCATAGCAGTAAGGTAAAACTATCTAAGAAATGCTTCTAGTAGTAATAAAGCCATTTTGACTGGCTGTCAAAATGGCTGCTGATAGATACAGCTCTGACCTTTTTGCCTCCTGCCCAAGGTATCGACTTTGCAACACGCAAGATAGCAAAAATGCTGAAGCCTCAGAAAGTTATCAAACAAGAGGGTGATTCATTTTATATCCATACCACTAGCACATTCAGAGATTATGTACTTCAGTTCAAAGTCGGAGAAGAGTTTGAAGAAGATAATAAAGGCCTGGATAATAGAAAATGCAAGGTAAGACTGAACATATAAAATCAAGAGGCCATGACAAAATTAAGATGCCATGATCAATCCAGCTATGTGACCTGGAATTGTTTAAAGAATATTAACTGTAATGCAGTGCAGAGGTGGGAGCCCGAGTTACAGGCACAGAATTTCACTGTCCATCAGGAATTGTATTTAGGTCCCCTTTTATCCAGGAAAAAAAGGACATTGTCTGCGAGTATACTGCAGAAGTGAGACAAAGTAGTACAGAAGCACTTCTTTGTTTCCTCTTCCACAGACCCTAATTACCTGGGAAAATGACAAACTTGTCTGTGTCCAGACTGGTGAAAAGAAGAATAGAGGCTGGACTCATTGGCTTGAAGGAGATGACCTCCACCTGGTATTTACTTCTGATTTCTACTAATTCTGTCTCTGTATGACAGAAATAAGATCTGTAATGTGGGCAGGGTGTGTACAAGTCTACTTCCAACTCTGTAGTATTTGCAGTGGCTGGTACATAGAAAGCACATTCTGCTTTGATTTTAGCTTAGGTGGAACAACTTCATTGTTTCAGTGTAACGCAAATTCAGAATGTTAATCTTACTTTATTAGCATGGCAGCAGAGTGGCAGTCAGCAGTCATGGCAAAGGTTTTATATTCACTTTCAGAATCAATTCCTTTGACTACTATGTACATCTACACTTTTATTTGTGTTTTGTTTGCAGGAACTTCGTTGTGAGAATCAAGTGTGCAGACAGGTCTTCAAGAGAGCTTGAACACGAATACTTGTTCCTACGTGGAGAGACAGCTACATACAGGATACTTCATCCTCGTCTCCAACAGTGGTTTTACGAAGAAGAACTGATTCCTTGTATCTATTAAATAAATGTTGTGATGTCTCTGGCTCAGGAAGTAAGTCTGCTGTTGCCAGTTTTGTCTTTTGCTAATAAATGTCTAAAAACAAACCAATCTTCAGTACCTGACTTCTGAACGTGTTTTTGGAGGAAAAACCAAAACCAATCCAAAATGTAAGTGATATGGCTTGGGTTTCTAGTTAACTCAAAGTGTAAATCAAAACAAGAAAACCTGTCTATTCTAAAGGTATGTGCCAACATCAAACAAAACAGAGATGGAATGGTGGTAAAGAAGTGAAAGTAACAAAGACAGCAGACAAAGGATACAGATTTATTATTCAAGATGTTTCTCTTCAAGATTCAGAATAGTAGTTATCTCCACTTGCTTGTATCTTAAGTGTGTAATGTAAGGTCCTGAATTGTTCTCTAGCTGCTTTGTTCTCAAAAATAATTAAGTTCAGCTTACCAGAGGAAATCA
The DNA here is from genome assembly GCA_024733675.1 of Psilopsiagon aymara. Classification (NCBI taxonomy): domain Eukaryota; kingdom Metazoa; phylum Chordata; class Aves; order Psittaciformes; family Psittacidae; genus Psilopsiagon; species Psilopsiagon aymara. The sequence goes on from JANRGW010029530.1 coordinate 14,041, forward strand.
TCCTGTGATGAAATCTCAGAACAATGAAGATAGGTCTGAGTAATCCCTGCAGATTCCAGCCTGCAAAATAATTGAACACTATAAGCACATACATGGCGTGAAAACAATGCTTCTTTAGTCAAGATTTATCTGCATACATCTGTTCAATTAGGTTAAATGGTTTTCTTTTTGACCTTGGGTAGTGCTGCATAGAGAAGGAGGCTTTCTTCTGCCTCATGTAAACACATGTAAGTGGTCAGATCAATGTGGTAGTTACATGTGAAATGAGCTGCTGCAGATTGTTGCCAACACTAACATTGCAGGGATTTTACCAGTAATTGGAAGAAAAGAGTTTGATTAAATCTAGCTTAATCTTATCTTAATTACTTTCTATTAAAAAACCCCCTCTGAAGTAATCCCTGACATTTAAAAATATAAGTTGCACCGCCTTTCTGATAATTCTTGTCAGTTCTGAATTCTTAAAGCTGCCACCAGAGGCAGACGACAACATCTGACAAGCATGTAGGGCTTTGGGTTAGACTGACCCTTCCCCCCCATATGATTACTAGAGCCGTATGCAAATTTAATCTAGCTTCCAAAACATGAAAAAAAGAACTAGTACTCTTTATACAGTTAAGGAAATATGGGGAATCAACCATAAAACGCCTGGTGTTTATTCTATAGATCCTAACAGTGTTTTTCTTCTGAAACTGAGTAGCTTTCGTTTATCTGAAAATGAAATGACTGTTCCCATGTTATTCTAATATAAACTACAAATTCATACAGAAGACCTACTGTGTCACACTATCAGCCGTACACAGCACCAGTAACACACACTTGGCTACCCCGCTAGATGGCACCTCTGGAACGTATCGAGTCCTTATTTAAACTGTAGAGGCCCCCAACAGCAGTATTTTAAGCGTTAAATATTGCAGATCCCCTCAAACCCCACAGTTTTTAAAACACGCATGAAAAGCAATAGAGAAAGGCAACGATGACCTTAGGAACTCTATAAGTACAGAGACTCCAAGTAAACATCAGAAAAATGCAACCTTAGAAACCTGTGTGACTAGTAGTGCAATAATTCATTAGTAAGGCTGCTGTTAGGAAGTCTTTACTGTTAGAAATACAGAAAAGTTATTATTAACAGTGATGTTACTTTTCTTCCTGCTTTAAACTGCTGATTTGAAAGCAGAGCTTGCTTGAGGATGCTTTGGGGATCTTGAGGAAGAGGGAAGGTCCTACAGTGACAAAACTGCTTATCCTAATATTTCTATGCAAACGAATTCGCATGCATTCACAAAATACAAATTAAACATGTTGAAATGCAAGGTGAAACAAGTAAGGGAGCAGCCACATGCTCTGGACGTGGGGGGAAAGAAAAGACATTAAGCTAGCCTTTGCCAAGATACGCACTTCAACTGTAGAACTGAAGGACAAGAACAAAATTCCCCAGAGGAACACTTGAAGGTTTCTACTCAAAGATTCTTCCTTCCAATTACCTTACAATATTGCTTTGGTAGTGAAACTTCTCCATCAACCAACCTCAGAGATTTGTCAGTGCAACTGCTGACCATGGGTATGATGATGATTTTAAGGCATTTCAACCGCATGTGAAAGTACTTCATAGAGGTGAACAGAAACATCTTGCCTTCTGGGTTCTACAATCAAAATAGATAATGGAAAACCAAAACAGTCTACATATAATGGATCAGACAAGCAAAGCTGGAAGCAAGCATCCAATTCAGTTAAAGGCACCACAGATCCCATTCCGTTCTCCAGAGCAGTTTCACTTCAAAGGAGAAAAGAGAAGGAAAAATTGGTATTTTGCACAAAAACATAACTCTGTGGTATAATGAAAGAACTAGGCGCAGAAAAGCTTATATTTTTACAGAAGAAAAGAAAAAATACCTCAGGTTCAGACTACACTTGGAAAAGGCTGAAGCTCTCTAGAAGCCGAGCGCCCTTGTTGGTGTTAGGCGAGCTGCTGTAATTAGACAAAAACCCTGCACTATCTCAACCACCTGTCACCCAGGAGAGCTCCAATACCTTAAAGGAGCTGAGACCTCACATCCACCTGCGACAAGCTCAGACCACGACCACCACCTCAGCTCCCGCCTTCCCCTCCACAGCACCTCCCGCCTCCTTCCCGCCCTTTTCCCTCCCCCTCAGCCCCGCCCTCGCTCTCCCGTTGCCATGGCGCCGGTTGGCCACGCCCCCCCTCCGCTCGCGGCTCCACCTCCCCGCGCTGCCATTGGCCGGCGCCCAGCGCGGGGATCCCGCGTGCCCGGCTCCCTCCGCGGCGCC
>JANRGW010029530.1:16426-60115 GCA_024733675.1 Psilopsiagon aymara
GGGAGCGGGGCCGGCTGCCGGTGGGCGAGGCGCGGCGCGGCCGCCCCGGAGATGCCCTTGTGAGGCTGCCCGGGGGTGCAGAGGCCATAGGAGAGCGCTTCCTCGGAGCTGCCCCGCGGCGGGGCAGAGGAAAGCGCCCTCCCTCCGTTCACCATTAAGAGGAAGGCGATGGAGGAGCTGAGTGCGGATGAGGTGAGGCTGAGCGGCCCGGGGCCTCAGGGGGCGGTGAGGGCGGTGGGCTGCTCCTGGGCCCTTTTCTTCGCCCCAGGGTGAAGCCTGTGTGAGGGAAGGAGCGTTGCTGAGGTGTCTGCCGTCGCCCGCTGTCTGAGCTCTGCGTTTCCCGTGTCTACCCTTTCTCTGCTGTCCCTGACCTGCGACCCCCGGCTGCTCGATGGGGTTGAATTGCTTCTCCCCTTGTTAATTGTTCCCTTCGTCCATCTGCTAGGTAGGCTTTGTCTGGAGAATGCCTCCGTTCTGTGGTCAACACTCAGCGTTTTACATGTTCTTTGTGCATGACTTCAAAAAATCCCTACTTTTTAGCACAGTGAATAACTTAAAATCTTGCTTCCTCAGAGTCTTTGCTGAGAAGCAAGTGGATGTGTGTGTGGCCTTGTATTTGATATCATTTCTTCTTGAAGCTGTTGTTTGAAACAAGCTTGCCAGTTTTCTGATGCTTCTTTTGGTTCTATGCGTTCTGTTGTAATTGAAAAGGAATTCTGACATAGAATAATGTGAACCGTTCCTTGTTTCTTCCTTTTCAAGGGTGGTGTTTTCCTTTTTAAATATAGACTAACGTCTTATGTTTTGCTCCTGTATTGGAGGACTCTCAAATGAAATCTCTTATGGTACTGATAAGGATAAAGGGAGTTTCCCACTCTCCCAGTGTAATGCCCAAGTCACATACAATTTGAAAACTTATCTCTTTAAAGTAATATTTTCGTGTCAAAGTGTACACGTAGTGCATGCATATATATGCTGTATTATGCTGGACCAGCTGCAACATAGGCTTGTTGTACTTACACTCCATGAGAATCAAAAGATCTGATTTTTGTCCTATACAGTATCTTACGGTGGGATTATAGGGCAAGGTTGCAGCTATTGTCACTCAGATTTGTATTCTTAAAAGTTAGGATGGTTTTGATTGCAGTGTATATGATGATTTCGCAATCCTGCTACATTGCAGAAGAAATTGGGATGAAATGCTTCATGTTATTTACTTGATGAAGGTCCTCATGCTCCATGGAAGCATTCAGGAGTATAATTCACACTGAGGAGTGGAATAGGATGCTGCTGTTGTAACTCCTCCTGTGAAAAGGGATCTCTAATTTTATAGGTGTATTTCATGAACACTTGTTTACATGCAGTTCTGGTTGTTAACCTGCATCTGATGGTGAGGTGGTTTATGATTAATTTCAGAGTCATTTAACCTATGTAAGCTTGGTTGTATCACTGCTTCAGCAAGTTACTGACATCATCCAAAACACTGCATCGTGGATCTGAGGCTGCAGAAGATGTGTTCCCCAGCAGGGACCTCATCTACCTTTTCTGGCAATAGATCTTAAGGGCCTTTCCAATGCTGACCATTCTGTGATTTTATGACTCAAGTTCTTCCTGATACAGTTCAGCTAGGACCAAAGCTGACCAAGTCTTTCAAGTGATTGCTAGAGACAAACTTCATCTTGCATCATTCTAAGAGAGTTGCGCCGTCAGCTTTTATTGTTAATGGACCCGTCACTGAAAAGTCAGAGCCAAATCTATTTTAATATTCCTCCATATCTCCACTGTTGCTTGGTACAATGGGTACTGGATCAGAGGTGGACTGTATGAGAAAATAGCCTCTAGAATATGTGACTTCTACTCGGTTTATACCGCCTGTCTCACAATAGCTAAAGGTGAAAAATCACTCATTGAAACCAATGACAAGCCTCTTTGAGTTTATATTATCTTCTTATATGCAGTACAATTAGGTGTAACTTTAACAGGTGTAACTTAAAAAGAAGAGAGGCAGATACAATTGATAATGGCTTTGGGATTATAGGATGTATTTTAGCTTCAAAAAGTTATTTTCTGCTGCTATCAGTGGTGTCTTTCACTGAAATTTTCACACTATTTACTGTATTGAAGCACTGGAAGGTGCCATTCACTGCAGACCACACTAAAATCCTCAGGAGGGGAGAAAAGAAAATTCCCTTTTAGTGTGTGAATTTGAGCACAAGTGATAGCTCAAGGGGAGAGCAGGAACTGCATAGAAAAAGGCAGAATCAAGCCAAACGTGATACAGAGTTCGAAAGAATGAGGTGAACTTAGGATCTTCTAACTCTTACATGACTTTTTAGTAGCGTTTCTGAGTGCCAAGCGCGACCGGTGTCACCAGAACATAAAGCATTTCTTAAACCAATTTAACATGCTCTCATGAATACAAGAAAAATAAGGCTATCCATACAAATTACCCTTTATTGTATAGATTTGGAACTCTTCAGTGGTTATGGTAGGAAAAAAAATGTCCTCAGTTTCACTGAACAGTTGCCAGTATAGCAGATGAGAGCGCATGAGCCTGAGGGACTTCCTGGTTGCACCCTTATTGGTCTGATGCAAAATTAAAGTATCAATTAACTGTCTTTATCAGGGTGTTGTTTTTACAATGCTTGTTGTAGTGTGTCCGCTAACAGCTTTGAAGAAGTCCAGTCAGCTCAAAAATGTATATCTGAAAACTACCCTGCAAAGACATAGGTCAGATGTGTCCAGCAAAAACTGTACTGATCAAAACCAATTAGAGTTTTTTTAATGAACCTTTTAAACTGTGTATCATGGAGTTGTGCTGTGTAGAGAAGGTGGGCATTGTCTGTTCTGTGGCCTATGTAATAATTAATAGCTAATCACTTGTTGCTGTTGGGTAATAAACAATACATAAAAGCTTTGTCATGTTGCCATTGCAAGTACTTATTGCTGGCATCAGGGGTTAGGTATTACTGAGGTATCCTAACCTTTCCTAAGAAGATATTAAATAAACCCCAGTTATGTGTTTCTTCATGGTCATTTGGAGAGTCAGTCTAAAATAGAGCAGATTGCTTTGAACTCCCACAATTCCAACCCATGTTATTCGTGTTATGTGGAGGCAACGGTTTGGGGCCTCATTTGTGCCAAGTATTGTGCAAACAAGCTACATGATCCGAGTCCCCTTTCAGTGCTGTTTAAATCTTAAGGCACAGGGAAATTACCTGGCTAGGATGTGGGCACCAGGTTTATACTGTATTCTCAAACTTTCAGCTCACACCTCTGTCTTTCTAGCATAATGTCTTTGTTTCTCCCTTTTTTCCTTCTCTTACTTAGAACTTTCTAATCTTGAGATCAGATTCCAGATTTCTGTGATAATTTTATGTAAACCTAGAGGAATATGGTATCTCAGGGTATCCAAGAACCAAATCTGGTCTTTCAGCAATTGCTAAGTGCACCCTCTGTTGTGAAAGCTGTCTCTTTCAGTGGAAAAAGTGTTCAGAGTTTATTTATATTTTAACGTTAATTTGTTCCGCAGTAAGGAAAATAAGCATGATTTGCCTGTCATCCTTAAAGGGGCAGGGAAAAATCCGGTGTTAGTTTTACCTAAAGGCAGCTCTGTGCAGATTTCTTTGTTCCATGTCCTTTCCAGAATTTTCAGGGCAGGTTTCACTCTGGGGGCCTGGTCCCTAAGAAAGACGGGTGGTTGATGCATTAAGTGATAAATACAAGGCCGAAAGTTTGTCTTGGTGCCCTCCCGTTTGGACAGTGATGGTTTTGGTGTAACTTGGGCATTGATCTTGCCTAGCACTGTAGGTGGAGCCACCATTATCTGCTTGAAACTGGGAGATGATGAAGGGAGATTTTGTGCAAGTCATACCTTGTGAGGGACATGACCTTGTTTGGATAATCAATGCTTGACTGTATTTGATAAATATATTATCTGTGCATTTTTCCCCTCACGTTTCCTTCCTGATATCAGGTGTGGAGCCAGCTAGCAAGAGTGAATATGAACAGTTGTGGAGAAGTTTCACATTACCTTCATTTTTCTTGCCTTTTACATGCTCTGCATCTTTGTCCCTCAGACACTGCAGCATATATGGGCTCTTTGTATGTGTGTTTGTATTTTTTATCCTCTGTTCCTCCCTGCATTCCTTTTATCTGAAAATCGTGGTCACAGAGCAGTTGAGTGGTAAGAAAACAGCATCCAAAACGTTTAATTCAATCCCCCTAGTTCAAATGTGCATTGTAACTAGATGGTTTTATTGATAATAGTTTTGGTACAGCTTGGTAGGCTAGGAACACTCATTTGGGTTTGCCAATAGGGAAAGTAGATATGGGGATGTATAGCTACCATGGCATTCTCAGGTATGCCTCAAGGGGGTGAGGTAGTTCTGTAATGTTTCAGATAAACAGCTGAAAACATAAGATGTAAGATACAAGTGGAGAAAAATGAAGGCATTTAAGAAAACATCTTAGAGCTCCTAATATGTAAATACAGCTTCTGCTTACAGTAAAGCTGAACTATTTATCTATGCAGTAAGCTCCCCTATTTTGCTTGACAAGAGGGAGGGATTAAGGCATTCTCTTCTTTTTATCTTGAGAACACACACCCAAGAAGAATTTGTTTTCTTCCTGTGGTGACGCCTGTCATGGAGGGAGATGTGGTTCCAGACAGTGTTTTCCTGCAGTTCTCGAAGTCTGATTTCATTTGATCTGGTCTTCTTCCTGTTGGAGTAGGTTTCACCAGCCATTAAATGACTGCAATGCTGTAGCGCAGACATTGACTTGACACAAATCTTTTGTTCACTCTTTCCCTTGCTTGGCAGTTCTTTAGGATTACGAGCAGCAATGAAAACTGATGCATTGCATACAGTGCTTGAGTGTCTTAATACAAAGAGGGAATTACATGAACTGCTTATTTTTGCAGGGAGTGGACACCCTCAAACATGCTACTTACATTTTGTGCTGGGCCTATTTTGAGCTGAAGATGTAAGCTTTAGGAACGGATCCTCTCAGGCAGCCTGATGATAAATGATTTCTTTTCTGGTTTTCATTTATGCTTCAAGTTTCAATTGAAGAACTTAAAATTATGAGTTTATAAGTATTATTTAGTCTATTTCTCATGTATAATATTCGTGTTGTGCAGTCAAAGGCAGACGCTTCTCTGTCTTACTAGTAATACAAAAAACCTGTTGTTTTAAGTGGTGAGGTGAAATGTCCCTAGGTGACGAGAGGATGTTGTTTACTGTCTGACTTTACTTCTCAAGATGCCTCTGTCCAGCAGATGACTAGCACGGGTGACTAGTACCATGTGGTGTGAAATTAAGGCAAAGGTCATGTTCGTATTGCCTCTTTTATCAGATCAATGCAGTTTGTCCAAAGCCAAAATAAATGGGGAGCAGTGTTACAGGGTTGGAAATTGCTGAGCAGTAAATATTACACTTGTCTTACACAACCCTTCGAGGGACAAACGCAGTGTTCTCTGGTGCACGTGGTTTTCCAAGGCAGCAAACCCTTAAAACCTAAACATCAAGGGTGTTGTAGTATTGTCGCACAGAGAGACAGCAGTAAGAGTCACCTGAGTTCAGCATGTTATCAAGCAAAGCTTCTATATTTGCAGTTTCACAGGAGTAAATTCCCCACTGTGTAGGAGGGCCAAAGGGCGCCTTTGGGGTGCATGTGTGTATGTACAAACAGACTTACTGATTTGTTGTTACTTCATTTCCCCTGTGCAGATCCGTCGGCGGCGCCTGGCTCGGCTGGCCGGTGGACCATCTTCCCAGCCTACTACACCACTTACATCACCACAGAGAGAGACCCCGCCTGGACCTCCTGTAGTAGCACCAGGCCCAGGACCATCCCATAGTCTAGGCTTAAATGTCCATAGTATGACCCCAGCTACCTCTCCAATTGGCGCATCAGGTAGGCTGGCGCGTTGATGACAAATATTGTTGTATGGCTACTGAAAGTTGTTAGGCATCTCCTGATGTCTAGGGCACAAGCACTGCTATTCTTGTTGTTTCTGCTTTGCTAAAAATGATGTTCAGAAAGAAACAGTCCAAAATGGTGAATGAAGGTACTTTTTGTTTCATTTTACAAATAACAAATGGTTAGATACAATTGTTTCCCAGGTATAAGTAAACTAATGGCACTTAATACATAGATTTCGAAAGCATAGATTGTAACACAGTTTGATATTACAGATTATCACAGAAGAGAAAACCAATCTGTCAAGGAGACAGGGGAAAAAGCCCTTCTCAGTCTTGCAACACAGTTTTTATTGATTGGTTTCTATGTATGCTTTAGCAATCAGTCCCAAGTTCATTTCTGATCTTTAATTACTAATGTTTGGCACAATTAAAAATAGGAGGCACTGACTGTGCATTGTAGATGTAAGAATAAAGTATTTGCTTTTTCCTTTGTATTGCTTTGTCAATTCCACTATTTACTGGATCGAATACAAGTAGGATATTTACAGAGGGTATTTATTTCAGAAGATAATACCTGATCTCTTAAAAAGGCAGAAAGCGGAAGGTTGCACTTTAGCGAGGCAAAGACAATATTTGTGCATGTAATACTACTTTTGACCTAAAAAACACCAAAAAACCCTCCCCGGATTTTGATTTCAAAGTTTGTCTTGGAAATCAAACCAAACTGACATTGTTTCCAGTATTGTGATCTTTATCTGTAAACTTAAACTGTTTTGCTTTTGTGTTACTACGTGAAGGGGTTCACAAAACCATCTCTAAACGAGTGTCATGATTGTTTTGAGCAGGTTTTCAATGTGATTTCCAGTAATTTAATAGAAATGGTATTTTTCCTAATGGTCCTTGGTAAAAAAGCAGAATTCTTCATCTATTTACCTGTTTGCTTTCTGAAAATTTGTTTTTTTTTTCTTTGACAAGTACAGTAATTTAGAAGCCTAAGTCTTGTAATTTAATTACAGTGCTGTTCTGAAATACCTAGAAGTGACTCCTTCCTGCTTATTTTGTTGACTTGTATCCAAAGGACAGAGAAAAGCTATCAAAAGCATTTCCTGAGAGAAGCTCATTGCAGATGGAATTTAACACTGCATATTGTCCTCATGATTATAGACAGCAACCCAGAGGCAAAGGTGACTTTTTAAGAACAGTGCAGAGTTCACTTACTGCATTCAGTCAGCATCATGACTATTTTAATCCACTTCAGGTCTGACTGTTGCCAAAAGGAGTGTTTCTCACTCTCTCCCTCTGCTGTCCATAGCAGCTCTGTGGTGAGGTGGATCATGGGCTTAATCCAGGCGAAAATTAACCCAAGAAAAATAAATGGTTAGTTTTCAACTACATGAGGTCCTGATGCATCTTCCTGCACAACTCTGACTGTTTATGCGTTTATACCAAGAGGGCAGGAGGTATGGAAACATCTACCTGAAGGTACATGTGTGTGTTTATCATGGTTTGAAGTGGTCAAATAGCCAAGACCTCAGAGGCTTCTGGCTTGAGAATTCATGTATCTGCACTGTACTACACAGACCAGATTGTTTGACCAGGAGCAGAAGTTAGGATAGTGTTTGCTTCCTACAGTGCCATTCATTGCAGAACTGAATAATGCATGTCTCTGACACCAGGGGAAGAGATAGGGTTAAACTGGGGAATAGACCAGGAAAAGAAAGTTCATAACTCATCATCTGCTGTACTTATTTAGCATAAAGGAAGATTCAGCCAATGCTGTGTGGTTTGTAGTTCCTTTGAGCCGTAGACTAAAGTGATTGCAGAGGGTTTTAATTCATTTGGGCATACAGAGAACAGCTGCAGCAGAATAGTGTCCTTGTAAGCATCCATTTTTGTTAGAAGCTGCATGTCATGGTGAGATCACACTTACACATCCATTTCATGGAAAATATGGTCATTATTTTGTATGTATCTTGAAAATATTTGGGAGAGCCTAAAACCGGTGTATCAGGGACAGCCACACGTACTGAGTATGCGGTCTTCAGAAGTTTTGCATGTCTCTGGTGTCGCCTTTATTTAAGGCAAATGGAACTTTATTGTGTACCTGATCCAGTGAAGTAAATGTGGTGAAACAGTGGTAGGTAGAACAGTTTGCTTCAAGAACCCTGTTAATGAGTGCTGCAGTATGACTGTTGAAGTACATTTTCCTGGCAGGGGGAGTAGAATGTAGGGCAGTGCAATTCTTCACCCTTGTAAGCCCTGTTTGCTCTGGCCTCTTTATCCACTGACTTAGGTACCTTTTCTTTGAGAAGACTGAGAAGGAGAGAGGGAGGACTCAAGGCAGACCATCCCTTTATAATTGATGATGTACTGAAGGAAAACAAGGCTGTAACTGGCATACCTTTAATCAGCGGCATGCTGGAATACCCTTCTGCGGTCAGCCTTCCCCTGCCATGGAAAGTGTATTTCTGCCGGGTGTTATCTTTAGGGAATCTGTATCATTGAAATTCTGCTTTGGAAAGGTTCTTCTATTTAACCTGATTGAGCAGCTTTGCTCAGTTCAGTCACTATACTTGATATTTATTTATCCTTGGTTTTGTGGGGAAACTCTCCTAGGCTTTGGGCTTGTGTCTCTTGCATGCACTGTCAGTGTCAAAGCTGTAATAGGCATCACAACAATTCCAGGACTGGGGGAAATAGCTGTTTAGAGCTGAAATAAGAGTTTTTTCTTGATATTTTCCTCATTCATGAGTGAAATCTTATGCAGAAATTTAATATTGGCAAATAGGTATTGAAGTGAAATGTAACTTTTCTTGGAGGATCTTGGTTCCTGTCTCTGTTCTTCTTCTCATGCTGAAAACCTAATGGGCTCAAGAATGTTGTCTGAATGTTGTTAATGAGTAAGACCCAGCTACAGCCCTGAAGGTACTGACCAAAGCACAGAAGCTTTGAACAAAACTGAGTAAAACTTAGGTTTAACAAGTATTTTGTGATACGTGTAACTTAACGTATGCATTCTGTGTTGTCCTGCTACACAGTAGAGTGCTTTTATATGTCTTTAGTTATAACTATATATATTTCTATACGTATAAGTTGGACAACCTGCTTGGTAAATTATTTTCTGGATACCAATGCAAATTAATTTTACTTCACACATCTTTTCCACTTCTGATTTGAAGATCTGAGTGTTTTCTGAATATTGACTGATTTCCATCCTAATTGAAGGAGTTAAACTGAAACTCCTTTATACCCAGGAGTTGGAAAGCAACAGAAGGAAGCAGTTTTTCCTACCTCCCATGCTGAACATCTAGCTGTTCTTCAACACGCTGTCTTCTAAATGAGGTTTTTCTGCTTTCTGCAGTTTTGTGCATGTAAAATGAATTGTTTCAAAACCATGAGAAGCTTTAGGAAGGGTGTTTGAAAACAAGCGGCTTGTGTCAAAGAACACAGTTGTGATCTGCTCTGTTTTGCTGCCCCCTCTAACTTCAGAATGTGTTGCTGGTGTAAATGTGAGACAAGCTTGCACGTTTCAGTAGTAACACTACTGGAGTTTAAAAATAGGTTGTCAAGCTGGTTTTACACTTCTTACCTGAAACCTAATACTGTTTGGGGAATGTCTTGTAAGCTGCAGGTAAAAGAACCAAAAGAGTGCAGTGCACTGCTGCTTTCTCTTTAAACAAACAGATGAGGAGTACCTTTTCTTCTCCTCCTTCAAGGAGTTTGCTTACTAACATGCGAATACCTGCTATTGATAATCTACAGTTGAAGCTTGCAGTTAATGCTACTTTATTATAAATCATGACTTCCAACAGTGTCACTAGGCACAAATTTTAGGAGCGGACTACACTTAAGAGCCCTGTCATTTAGGTGTTTGTAGAAGGCATTCAGCTTGTGTTCTTATTGGAGGAAAGGCTTTTTCTGCCTTATTTGTAATTATGGGTATAACTTTCCTCCTACCATGCTAGTATCTAAGAGTTCTCTGAAGAAGTCTTAATTGCAGAGTGAATCCGTCTGTTCATACCCTGATGTTCATCAGCCCTGCACCAAAGCCATCCTATTGCTCCCAGTTTGCTGGTGTTCCACCACTGGAATAGTGGAACACCACTGGTATGTTGTTAGGACCTCTTGGATGCCTATTCCTTGCTGTGAAGAAGGAAAAGTACTGATAATTTCCCAGTAAATTGAGTGAGGTTTTGTGGGAAGGCTATCAGAACTCAGATTAGTTATGTCTTGTCTTCTCACCCAGGTTAAGTCCATTGTAATGACCCAGAGTGAAGTCCTATTCTGATAGGACAGACTTTAGATGGGCTTTCACAGGGTTTTAAGGTAGTATGCAGAGCAGTCTGGTAAGCAATCAGATTGCCAGTGCTTGTATTTTGTATGGGAGTGAATCTCAGCACTTCCTAGATGCAAATTTAGTTTTGTTCTCAATGTTGTAATGCAGGTAAGCATACGTATATCACTGCTGCAAGGGGAGGTAGAAAATGTGGTTATCTGTAGTCAAATGTGAATATTCTTAACATTTAATTCCTAATGAATTACTAAATGCTTAAGAGCTGGATAGAGAAACAGTATTTCCTCTCCTTTTCCATCCAAATGATTGTGTAGTACCTTCTCATCTCTGTAGTAGTAATCTTGGTGGTGCCTTTTCTCTAGGAGTAGCCCACCGAAGCCAGAGCAGCGAAGGAGTGAGTTCACTCAGCAGTTCTCCATCTAACAGCCTTGAAACACAATCTCAGTCTCTCTCTCGGTCTCAGAGCATGGATATTGATAGTGTCTCCTGTGAGAAAAGGTAAAAAATGCAGCTTGTCTAAGCCAGAAAATACTGTGCAATGCTCATCATCAAAACCACTTACACAGGAAATTGTTCTGCCATTTCTCACTTCCAGCTGTGTTAATGCTATAGAGTTTAATGCTTAAAAATGACATGCTGTTTAGACCACTGTAATGCTTTTTCTAGTCTGATTTTAATGGGAATTCCTGACCTAAACTGGTAAAAGTCAAAGCATTATCTTAAACAGTAAGTGATGAGCATGTCTGGTGGGGATAATTCAGCTACTCTATGTAAAAAATAAAGGGTTATGGGATCTCATAGCTGTGTAGTTTTTATTGCCAGCTGAAGGAATGCGCTTCTTGAGCTCAAAATAAATGTATATGAGAAGCATTTATCAACTAGTGATTTTAATTCCTGCTTGTGCATATGGATGTTCCTGTTGCATGGGTTTTTCTTTGCTACTTCGACTTAAGGTTACACTCCTTCAGTCAGCATCTTACAGAGGACTGCCTGTGGCTTTCTGCAGGTTAATGGGCTTCTCTTATTTCCACTTACAGCATGTCCCAGGTAGATGTGGATTCAGGAATTGAAAACATGGAGGTGGATGAGAATGATCGCAGAGAGAAAAGAAGCCTGACGGATAAGGTTAGTCTGGTTTATGTTGGTTGGATGGAGAGGTAATGCAGAGTTTCAGCTTGCAGGGAGTTCACATCCCTCCATATATTGAATATGTGCGTTCGAGAGGATGGAGCTAGCCCTCAGATGTCATCTGTGAACAATGTCTTAGCTAAAATTTGTAGAAAGGAAGAAAAAGTCAAAACTTTCAATACCAAAGCTGCATTTTTTGTCTCAAACTGGTTTATGAATGATAGTTGAAAACTCTGAGGAAAATGTATTTGTTATATATCCTACAACAAAGTGACCTATTACAGTTTAGACAACTGGTAGGCCCCTTTAAAGCAGAAAAAGAAAGCAAGTACGAAACTGAAGTTCACTCCTAAAATTGTCCTCCCTGTCATTTGATTTTATGTCCCATATGAAATGAAGCCGTAAATAAATGGGACATCATTGTAGTGGAGAGAAGTTTCTACAACAGTTCTTGCAGTGCTCATTAGATGTCTGTCTTTATTCCTGCACTGTCAGTAATAAGGTCAGTTGGTAAAAGCCTGGCTTAAAGCCATGTAGCAATAACACTGCCGCAGAATCCTTTCCAGTCAATTCCTAGCTGCAATTTGGGCAGTTGGACAGCTTGCCTTGTGCTACTGTGAAATAAATAGCGTGGAATCAAGGGCAGTTTTGAAGCAGGAGCAGCAGGGGAAAATAAAACAGAGCTTTACAAACTGAATTCAGTTCCTCTTGCTCATTGGAGATACCAGAAAGTTAAGTGGATAGGAGATGGCGTAGTCCTTATTTATAAGCAAAAACCTTCTTGTCTGTTTATCAGCATTGGAAAGGATGTCAATAATCAAGTCTTCTTTGCAGAAGTGGGTAGGAGAAGTACTTGGAACCAGTAAAATATCAGTGGAATGATTAAGCCAAAAAAAAATGAACTAATGTGCCATAATTTATGTTGTATTAGGTGGTTTGAGGGAAAGCTTTTGGAAAGAGTTCGGTGCTGGTAGTTGCTGGAAATCTCGGATAAATCAAGGCTTACCTGGTGGCCATTATGAGGTCTCAAATTTAAAGGGAAAAAGGGAGTTTTTTAGTGGCAACCTTGTTTTTTTCAGTCTGTGTTTTGTTCTTCCTCATTGACTTGTTTGTTTCTAGAAGAAAAGAATACTGCAATCTCCAGTATGATACACAACAGGACAACGTATGCTTCTGTTACTCAAAGATCATCAGTTTTGTGTTGGGCTAGGAAATATCTACAACTCCTGCAGCAAAATAGCCTCCAAACTAAAACTTTCCTGTCTTTAAATCCTATGTAGCTGAATTGTTTTGTGTATTATGTTGCTTTATGTTGGTGGAAGAGTGGAGGGAGGACACATGTTGCTGGTTTGTCACATATGTTTTGGACCTGTTTTAAGTGCTACCTCTCATGACATTGCAGGGGTGATGCCTTGAGGTTTATTTCTTTGTATTCCACTGTTTTTTCAGGTGCATTCTCAAAGCTGCCTTAGGATTGCGAGAGCCCTCCAATTTAATCTTAGCTGGCCGCTGTGTAGTACCATTCTCTTTAGAGAAACTAGTTTTTCATTCTGAGCATTCCTTTTCTTGGAAGAAAGGGGAAGGAGGCAAACTCTTGAGTCTCTTGTCCTGTCCTGGCTTCATTCATGTGGAAGATGTCTTTATCTGGGCAAAGACTTTAAAGTGGGAAAGACGTGGAGAAGCTTATTCCTTCCTGTGCTGATTGTGACTTGACTAATACGATTGCAAATAAATTGATGGCTTTTTTTTACCCCCTCCTCCCAACCAAGGAACCTCTGTCTGGGTCTGAAGTGTCTGAGGAACAAGCTCTACAGCTGGTCTGTAAGATCTTCAGAGTCTCTTGGAAGGACCGAGACAGAGATGTTATCTTCCTGAATTCACTCTCTGCCCAGTTTAAGCAGAACCCAAAGGAAGGTCAGTATCTAAACTGCTGTCATTGTTGGGATTGTTTCAGTTGAGTGCCATGTTCTCTGTTCTTTATTTGGAGCTTTTTCTCCTTTGGCTCCAATGCCAAAGCCACCTCTTTGGGGTCTTTGCTTGATTTAAACATCTGCCAGCAGCAGATGTAGCAGGAAATGGAATCCCCATGAAAGAAATGGGGGACCAATTGGACATAGCTCCTGTTTTAGTCAATTGCTATGCTCTTCTTGGTTAGGTTTTCTCTTGTTAAACTGGTGTACTCATGTTGCAGTGTTGCTGGATTCATTTTTTTCCCCCATAAACCTTTTACTGAATTAATGGATTGTCTTGCATTGTAATTAACTTTTAGCAGTTAATTTGCTAAGAATTCCTGAGCATCTTATATATCAAATTATATTTTTTTCTGTCCATAATAAGATGACCAAATTCCAAATTGTTATTTTATGTGTGGGCACATGATGGGGGGGGAGGGGGTGTTTTTCTTTATGACATAACTTTTCCAACTCAACAGCAGGGTGGAGAAATCTGGGAGGGACAGACAAGGCAACTTTGATAATCAACAATAACAGCATCAGGTCGTCTGTGATCTTTTGTGCTTTCCATAAGAGTTATGTTTTTGTGGATCTGTAATTCCAGAACCTACTTTATGCAAAGTGGTAGTTGATAATAACTCTCTTATTCTCAACAGTGTTTTCAGATTTTAAGGACTTGATCGGGCAGATTCTGATGGAAGTGCTGATGATGTCCACACAGTCGAGGGATGAAAACCCATTTGCCAGCCTGACAGCTACATCCCAGCCAATCGCTGCAGCTGCCCGTTCTCCTGACAGAAGCCTGATTCTAAACATGGGCTCTAACCCAGGAAGCAGCCCCATGTTCTGTAATGTGGGCTCCTTTGGTTCCAGTTCGTTGTCCAGGTGACTTCTGATTATAACTGAATGCCGATTTCACTTGAATATTGATTGTTAGACTGGAAGAAAGAGAGGGGCATGCACATGTCCTGACAACAATAAATAGAACAGATTTTTAAAGTTTATCACACTTTTCATGTCAATGTCCCACCATTTCACTGGCTTTGATTATGTTGCCATGGCTAGAAGTGTATTTGATAGGTTAGAGCCATGTAGCTGGTTCCTTCTGAGAAGTATCCCTGACTTGCATCAGTGGAGGCTATGACCCTTTAACTTACAAATGTGTGGATTGTGCCATAGTTTTATTCACCAATAACAAAAAGGAATAATGTGTGTGAGCTGCAGATTTACTGCTGAAGAGTCATCACAAGGGCAAGGGTTTCTCTTGCTCATTTTATCTTTTTCACCCTTTTTCTGCATATCCTAAATCATTGCTTTTTGTTTTTTTCTTCTTCCCTTATAACTGGTTTAGTCTCTATGGGACTAGTCCAGCTCCTACTACCAATTTCACAAGCTATGTACCAATGACTGGTTCATCTCTTACCCCACCAGCCAGTTCAGTTGCCACTACATCTGTGCCTTCCATTACTGTCAGCTCTCACCTCACAGCAACAAGCCCTTCTTGGACGCAGCCTTCTTCTCCGAGGTACCGGCCGTACACTGTTACCCATTCTGGTGGCTTTTCAGCTTCTTCCATCCCACGTTCCTCGAGTATTTCCATCCCATCTAGTTCACCAAGTCCTCCAGCCATGGCTGCTAGCCCTCCAGCCATGCCAGTCACCCCATCCAGACAGAGACCCACAACAATGGGTCCACCTTTGTTTACTGCTTCACCCAGTACCTTGCGCAGGCGTTCTTCTTTACTGAACAGGATTCCTTCTAGGTATTTCACAAGCACAAAAGAGTGTGTTTAATGTGTGCTGTGCAGGGTGTGGCATAATCATGCAGTTTGGAAGAACTTAATGTTTGTGCTGAGCTCATCCTACTTACTCCAAGTTGATTTCGGTGTTTTGGTTTGTGCTAATACATTGACTTGCTAACAAGCCATCTTTGCCAATGTGTTAAACCTGCTTCTGCGAGTGTTTGAGGTGTAATGTAATTGCTTTAAAGGTAGCAATATTGTTTTAAGTTCCTACTCTTCTTACATCCGTTCCAGTTAAACTCCTAGCTTTCTGTTCAGTTACTCCTGCTGGATAGGAAACCAAAGAGACCTCCTGATTTGAAATCAGTTTTCTCAGTAGGGCTTTAGTTAATTTGCTGAAAGCTGTTACTTTGCTGGATTTGATTCCCTGATGCATAGATTTAAATTACAGATTAGCCTGTTTCAGTATGTCAGGCCAAGTACTACTGCATTTTCTCTGTTGGCTGCTTCTGGAATCCCCAGGCCCTGCAGAAGGGAGAGATGAGCACTCAAGGATTTGAGACCACTGCTGTAAAGATCAGTACTTTGGAACTGTAATGCTGGTGTTTGGTTGTGTCTAAACATCCCACTTAAGATTTCATTTTTATCAGGTCTCAAAAATTCTGCCTAAGTTTTTGGTTTGTGATTGTGTGATGTTTTGATAACGTGTAGTAAGTAGTACAATAGAGCATGTTAGTATAGCCTTGGTTCGACTAACCGGAAGTTATCCATTGTTTGCATGTTTAGAGAAGATGATTTTGGGCAGACTTAAGAAGAAAAGCTGCCATTTACTTTTGGCTTAAAAAATCTGATGGCCTTTTCCATTTTTGTTATGGTAGTATATACGACAACCCTTTCTCCCTCCTGCTTCTTGCCGTTTCTGATGTGTCTGAGGACAGTAGTGATGAAGAAAATGAAGATGATGATTTTTCTTGTATCCAGTTTGGGTCCAGGTATTGGAGAAAGAGAATGTAACCTGCATGTTTGGTTGGTTAGGAACTAACAGTCTGCGTAGGGTCAAGTGGTCTTCAAAGTAACCTGGGAAATGACTAAAGCCAAGGATGTGGCTTGGATGGGTTTTTAGGTTGGTGTATAAACATGTCTAATGACTGCTAGTGAGTCAGCTCTTTTTTGAAGGGATGACTAAGATGAAAGTAATGTTACTCATACTGCCTTTTAGGTTTAATGAGCATGGTTTCTGAAATGATGCTTGAGTGGAACTCCTCATTGACTGTATGAGTAGAAGGAATATTATTCACCCACGGTTGTAATTTTAAAACCAGTGGTACATCATGCATATGTTTTCCTATGAAAAACTGGAAAATGAGGACAGAGGTACTCATGTAGGAAGAGGCACAGTGGCAAATAGCCAGCTGATGCTAATGGTGTGATTTCATTGAGGATTCGTTGCTTCTAGACAGCTGAGGATCACTCCTCTGGCCTGTAAAGAAAATAGACCTGAAAGTTTAAACTGGTGCTTTGGCATAGGAGTAGAAGCTGATACAGTTTGAACAACCAGGAATGGAGGGGGAAGAGTGGCATATGTCACTGTTGAACAGAGACTTAGTGATCACATAGCAAAGCCCTTTAATTTGTGTGACATGAGAATGTACACAACCAAAATGAGAAATGATATTAGTGAGTTCTGTTTTGAGTGGCCAGATAGCTGTACAAAACCCTGCAGAACACTGGGTATGCCAAGAAAAAAAAAGCTTTTGGAAGTGTAAATGCAGAATAGAATCTTCTCTTGTGTTACATTGCATTGCAGAGTAATGCTGCAGTGTCTTGGCTGATACAGAAGTGAAATGCCCCGTTCTTTTGTATCAGTGCAAGTTGGAGAAAGGAATAAAGCTCAGTACTGCTCAGGTCAGACTAGGAGACTTTCCAACAGCATCTCCTCTTTCCCAGTCTAATTTCAAGACGGTGAAGTTGATAACACAGGTTATCAAGTTATCAAGTTGGGGGGGGTTGCATTCGTGGAACTTAGGATAATTTTTCCCCACTCTTTTATCCTGTTGCCAATTTAATCCAAACGTTGGATTGAGTTGCAAAGCCTTTGGGAAGGATTTCTGATGCTTCTGGAGTCTTAGTTTGCATATTATGTCCCGGCGTTCTGCAGACAGCAGTAAAATGTTAGTTAAATTACAAACATAGTGACTGTACAATTATGCAACAACTTGTATTCTGGAAATACCAAGGCATTCAATCTGTGTATGAAGGATGTGTGAGCTTTGCATTAGAATAATTTCAGTTACTGCTGCAGTGAAATCATTAACAGAATATAGAAGAATTATAGAAGTGGTAGGGTTTTTAAATAGAAATCTGTGTTCTTAAAAGGGTCATTTTTAACCTGAATGTAAGAAGTGAAGAGGTTTAAAAGAGAAGCTGTAGCAAAGAAATGATTTCATGGTTACTGAGTGCTATTTTAATAGAGCTTGGTTTACATGGATTGGTGTTAATTGAATAACTGAAAGCAAATTCTCCCTCTGCAAAAGGAGATGGCTGCTATTAGAAGTTCTGTCCCTTAACATGCTGAGCTACCAGATGCTTAGCAGCAATAACCTTTCCCTGATTTATTGGTTGGACTCTAAAGCTTGCACAATAGCTTTGTACAGCTTGATTATAGAATGCAGATTATTTTACAGTTTAAAGGAAATTCCAGTTCCGACAGTTTGTAGCTTTAAACATGCTTTTAAAAAGCTGCGTTCAAGGAAACAAATACTCTAATTTGCCAGTTTGAGATCTGGGGCTTATAAATTAGTTCTTCATTTCCATCCACCCTGCCTGTACACAGCCAGTTCTTTGAGGAATAGCCATGGACCATCCACATAATTACTTTTTTTTTAATTCCATTTACATAAGTGGATATATCTTGTCTTAATTCCCCTCTGTAAGATGAGGCTTTTGCTTTTAATTAGCTTTGCCAAGCTGTTCTGCAGAGCAGAATTCTGTTGAGATAACAAGTCTGAGATGGAGAGTCGCGGGGTGTGTTCTCACTCTTGTATTTGGTTTCTCTCTGGGCTCAAGCATGGTTTTGGGGATATAGTTTTTGTGTTTACAGTATCAGTGTTTTCTTTTCCCTATACCTAAGGCTGTGCTATTTAAAGAAATGGCATCTTTTGCTGTGAGGGAATTGAACTAAGTTGAAATCAAATGATCTTTAACGTAGGAGTTCTAAAAGGAACAGTTGCTTTGATGTATCACCTCCTGCTTTGTTTGTTCTCTTTCCTTAGAATATAAAAAGTGATTGTAGCCCTCTCTGTTGTCTAAGGTCTCTTCTCTGCAGTGGCAGGATCTTGCCTTCCATGAGTTGCTAGTGTTGACAGACCTTGTGAGGTCTCTCCCATTTTGAATGTTACACACAGACCTATTGCAAAGGTTGCATCATGGCATGGAAGTGTTGTGATGTCCTGAGCCTCCCAACAGTTTTGGTGTCGGGTACAATTTAAAGGCTGTTCATTTTCGGTTTTGCCACGTGAGAATAAGATTTGTGGTTCCCGTTATGCACCTTATTGCTGTCTTTCAGATACCGAATTTGTTTAATAGATAATTGATTCTTCAGTCACGTTACAGTAGAGCTGAACTTCCAGAGTTGGACAAGCTGCTTGGTGGAGAGCTCCTTATAGATCACAGATAGTATCTTAATTATTGAGCTGTGTGTGATAGGGTGGAGTCCTCAGAAAGTTGACAGAGCAAGTCAAGAGTTTATGAATTAGTTGACTGTGCACAAGTGAAGAGCAGTACCTAACGCTTTGTTTCTTTGTGTGTTTTGAAGTATTGGAGGCTCTGGCAGCTCAAGTGTTTCCGATTCCTGCAGTGACCACTTCACCATTGAAAATTGTAAGGAGACAGAGATGCTGAACTACCTCATTGAGTGTTTTGACAGAGTTGGAATAGAGGAGAGAAAAGCACCAAAGGTATATTTCAGATGAGTGAAGTTATATCAGTGCTGTCACAGACGCTCCTCTTACTCCACTTAATTTACTGGGAAAATTGTTAGTTCTTTTTTGATGGCTTTGTTATAGAAATAGATTGACAGAATTTATAAGGTCCCTTTTGACTCTTACTAATTCATCATATTTGAATTATGAGTATGTTTTACACCTCTAAAACAAGCACTGTTTTAGGAACTGTTCTTCCCCTCCTCATCTACTGCACTTTATCTGAGTTTATTCCGTGTAAAACATATTTTTGCAAGGCCAGCTCCCTGTCAGTGTTCTATATTCTGTCAGTGTTCTATATTCCACTTTAAGCTCTTGCTGCTTGGGGAAAAAACAAACCACACTTTATATATAGAATCCAAAAGGCTTTTAGCTGGAGTAGCGCTACTCTTAGTTTCAATATTACATTCACATTGCATGAATAAAGAAATCTATCATATTTCCTGTCTGCTGTGTCTCTGAATACTTCTAGTTTGTATTAAAATAACTTTATTTTTATCAGATGTGTAGCCAGCCAACAGTTAGCCAGTTACTGAGCAACATCCGATCCCAGTGCATTTCACATGCTGCTTTGGTGCTACAGGGATCCTTGACACAACCAAGGTAAATAGAGCTGAGGTTAATTGTGAAAATAGACTGTTCTGGGATGTTTTGTTTTCTTCTGAGGATTAGATAAGAAAACTGAGATCAGCTTTTGGAGCAGGATACATTTGTGCCAGAGGAGTAATTTATTGCTTTACCATTCTGGACTCTATTGTTCCCACTAATATGTTGGAGGAGAGCAGCTCCAGTGTTTTGTAACAGTCTGTGTAAAATCCCTTTTGAATTGAACAGTTTAAGTGGGGGTCTGAGTTAACCAAGATGGTTTTTTGCCTTACCTCATGCATCAACTATTTTACTTGTGGATTATTGGGGCACTACTCACATGAAAGTCAGTAATCAGTAGAGCTACACCTGAGCAAGAGTCTTATCAAAATGTATAGCAAAATCTATGTGCCATAGCACTTGTTGACTTCAGAGAGCTTCCCACAACAGATTTGGTAGTTTAAACCTGTGTGTAGGCATTCTGCACTAAATCCCAACTCTGAGGTTTCAAGGGCAGTTCTTTCATGTGCAGTCTGTTTAGCTGGAACAGTGAAAAGGGTTTTAAAATAGGATATGTGATTTTACCTAAAACCTGCGTAATTCTGTGTTTGTGTTTCCAGACAATACTGATATAATCTGTAAAGGTGCACCAATTATTCACTGTGCTTTGAGGTTAGTTTTGTCTCTGTGTGCACCAGTGTTGGCATTAGAATGAGTTTTATATATGTATTTTTCATAATTCCTAGGGAGCAGTTTAAAGTAATGACTGTATTAATTCAGAACAGACTGATGTTAACACTCATTTCTCAATCTGGAAAAGCAAACATCAAGAACTGTTGTTGCTTCACTGGTTTAGCTTAACACAGGGGGTTTTTCATTGTAAAAAAGGTGGTTTTTCATTAAAGAGAAGTAGAAGGGAGGGCCAGTTCCTACACAGGAGCTGTTGTTTGCCTCCAGCCTCATTAAACTAAAGAGTAATGTTGGCAACAGCGTCTGATTCAGAATAACCTTCCCACAAGTATCTTGAAAAGACAAGGTTAGTTTTGAAAGGAGTAGGTGTCTCCATGTTGATAATCTGCTCTCTGGCACATCCTTAGAGGTGATTACTCTGACACTGGCGCAAATACTGCGGCCAATAATCGGTATTTCTGGCTTTATTTCTTTTGTACAAATCAAGGTCGTTGCAGCAGCAGTCTTTGTTGGTCCCATATATGCTGTGTAGGAATCTCCCATTTGGTTTCATCCAAGAATTGGTGAGAACAACTTATCAGGATGAAGAGGTGTTCAAACAGGTAAGGCCATAGGTAAAACCCAAATAATTATATGATTCTACTATTTGCAATATACAAGAGAGTGGATTTCCAAAGGTTTATTCCACAGCTCACATTAATTCAGGGGCCGGTGACCTGTTAAGTAATTGGAGTTTGGTTTTGTTCATTTTTAACTTACTTAGCATTTTGTGAATAAGACTGACTTTCATTATTTACTGGTTGTAATTGCGTTTGTTAATAAGCAATGGAGGGCCTAGTAATTAAGACACAAAACTAATAAACTTCTTCTAGCCCATATAATGTTAAAGCAGATCAGTAAGGTTGTAGTTGTTTCTGCTTAGTGCTGCTATAGTGTAATGTGACTTAGCTGTAAAGGGGCCTTCAGAATGGCATTTGATCTTGCTGTCTTGAAGAAAAGATTACAATAGATAATGTTTATGTGTTGTGCAAGTACCTTTTAATAACATCTCTCTCTGGACACCTTTAGTAAAGGTTCATGCAGTTGAAAGTACATTTAAACATCACCTTCCCTGGAGAAGAGAACCATTCCTCCAGCTGAAGCAGACAACAGCCTCTTTAAAGTAATCTTCTGTAATATGGTTGAATACTGATTTCTGTCTCTTCATAGAAACAGCACAATATACTTAGATTTAAAATTTAGTGAGACCTCTTGTAATTGTTGTGTAGAGTGTATTTTATGAGGGTATAGATGTCAGAGCTGTGTGATTGGGACTTACTAATGGGGTATAATTGCTTTTGATTCATGAGTTCCTGTCAGGTCACTTCCTCTTTCATAACAATCCTTGTCTGCTGCTCATTATCTTTACTCTTACCACAGCTAAAATTTACCAGTACAAAACCAACTTGCAAAATTAAAAGCTATACTGACATGCAAAATTCAAGCTATATTATAACCCCAAGTGTATAGGCAAATATATTATTACGCATTTGGCAATCAAGTTGTTGGAGACCTCTAAAGACCTTGTGTTCTTGCTTGTGTACATAATGTTCATGGTTGCACACCTGCATATGGTATCTGCAGTAATCCTGTATGAAATGTGTGTAGGCTTCCCCATGCAGAGAACTTGATGGAACACCTGGTTTTTGGCAGTGTGCTAACATGACTGTTTGTCAGCTTCAGCTCCTATCTGTTAGCTTTGGGTCCAAATCTAGATGTACACGATGCTGCTTGGTTTTGTTGTTTGCAAAGTAAATGTTTGGAAACAAGTTAGAACATGATCAGGAAAAATAAGCTAAGTTGTTATGTGCAGGCATCAAGTCGATGCCTCACTTGCACCTTACGAAGCAAATTGGTTTTTAGCTCCGAGTCATCTGTTAAGTGTTCAGGCTTAACTGCTGCACATTTTGAGAAGAGATCTTAGTTGTCCTTTTGTGTAACGTGCAGTACTGGAAGAATGAGCAGGCATTTCGTGCTGTGTACCGCAGTAGTGTCATCTGATTGCTTCCTGTTCCTGAATCAAGTAATCTGCTTCTGTTTCTACAGATCTTTATTCCCATCTTACAAGGCCTGGCTGTAGCTTCCAAAGAGTGCTCCCTTGATAGCGACAATTTTAAATACCCCCTTATGGTAAGGACTGTGCATTTCTAGAAGCACTTTCTTTATGGTTACTGATAACTTATGCAGATTCTATACAACATAATATGCTTCAGTATTTTTGGCCTGTGGATTACTATTAAACTCTGTTGGAAACTGAATGTGGTAGATGTGTTCAAGACCATTAAAATCTAGTAGAGTCTGAGGCCAGTAATAAGCTTAATGTTCAGCATTTGTATAGTGGGTTATTCAAATGCTTATATGTATTGCTCAGTGTCAGATTAATCACATGTATGAATTTCATCACAGATACTAGTTATAATACTGTAAATTTGGGAAACAAGGCCCCACATCCATACCAGTGTGTGTTTGGACTCACTTTTGTGTGTGGGAAACTAAAATCTATTGTATTAAACCTGAAGTTATTTCAATTGGTGACTGTTTAATGTCAGAAAATGTCATAATATTCCCTGGCTGAAAAGTTGGGTTTATTTTTAGGTTTCTCTAAGTGCATACTTTAGTCCTAGGTCTGCCTCCCTCTTACTGCTTTTATTGACAAAGCAGAAAGGTCTCTTGCAAAGCATGCTTGGCCACAAAAGAGCAAGAGGAATTCTTGGCTAAGCTGAGCTTTGTCAGCCAACACCTTCAGTTTTTAGGATCTTCAGTGTATGATACAAAAAAGGCCGTTAGAGCTCAGATTTCATTTGTGCTTCAGGGTATTAGCTGGTCTGGGGTGCTGCAGAACAAATCCACTAAGCAGCTCTGGGACTTCTGCTGGTTCTCCTGTTACTCCTCCCAATTTAAATTGCAAACCTGTGGCAAATCTGGCTACTGGCTCCAAGAAAGGGCTGCTTGGAAGTGATACTCCGTTTTGATCATGCCTAGTTGGGACTGTACAACAAAAGAATGGAATAGTAGTTACTAGCTGTAGTATAATTGAAGAGTGAGAACATGTAATAGAGGAGAAGCAGGGTATGTGCAAGCCTTCAGTATGTGTTTTCAGAATCAGCTGTTATAACTGCTTTCTTTCTTCTGTGCTACAGTTGAAAGTGAGTTAGAGATCTTGGATAGGATTCTTTGTTTCTGGCTTCTGTGTTCATCTGACATTTTTCCACTCTGATTCAAAAGACAAAGCCCTTGGTGTATGTACAGAACAACTGCTCTATTTATTATTGTTACCAACTTTTTCGTGGCAGTTCAGGAGTCCCGCAGAGGCATTGTTGTGTTCTGTGCAAACAAACAAGATGCACGGCTAATTTTTGCAATAAGTGCAATCCTTTATTACCTTGTGAGACACGTTTAGCTTTTTTGGGACAACTTGGAACAGATGTAAAAGCTAAAGTGGGAGCAGGGTGCATTTAGCTCTTCTTGGATGTCTTCAGCATTGGAGAGGGCGGAAGTATTTTCCACTGATGGAGGGGGAAAAAGGTTTGGCTCTTTACCACATTAAGCTTCCTGTTTGCAGACAGGTTACTTGGGAATTACATATGAAAAGACCTTTTCTTGGCATTTCCTTATAGGCACTATGTGAACTTTGTGAAATCAAGTTTGGGAAAACACACCCTATGTGCAGTCTGGTAAGTGTATTAACTCGGGGTTTTTTCTAGATAAAAGAACCATGTAAATTACTTCGGTTTTGGTGTTGTACAGTCCACATTGGTAATGTTCTCCTGAACTCTAAACAGGCACTACACGCTTGATAGTAGTTTAAACTGGTAAAGGGAATTCTTTTCCCTGAGGGTTTAGAAAAACTAGGGCAAAAAAGACCTGCTTTGATTGCTGAAATCCTGAGGAGATGTTTCCATTTAGCTATCAGCATGACTGAATGTTAAAGCATTGAGGGCATGTGGCAAACACTGAAAGGTGACAGCACCGATAAAACAGTGTGGCAGACGTGGCATCTTTGATTAACTTGCTGTTTCTCCTGTTTTCTAGGTTGCCTCTTTGCCCTTGTGGTTGCCTAAATCTTTAAGCCCGGGTGCAGGAAGAGAGCTGCAAAGACTTTCCTATCTTGGAGCCTTCTTCAGTCTCTCTGTCTTTGCTGAAGATGATGTAAGTGTTAGAGAAGGATATTGATAGTTGCATGGTGGGGCTGCTTTGTTTGTTTTCCCTTCCCCATTTTGTTTGATACATTTGCCAATCTTCATTTTGCTTTCAGAACAAAGTAGTTGAAAAGTACTTCTCAGGGCCTGCCATTACTCTTGAAAACACTCGGGTTGTTAGCCAGTCTTTGCAGCATTACCTGGAATTAGCAAGGGTAAGTCATCTCATGTTTAAAAAATAGGCTAAATATCTTGGGTTTTGGGCTTGACATAGATGAAGAATATAATATTAGAACAACAGTTTGCTAAAGAACAAATCTGTCAGGATATGACTGGAGGGAATTAGGGTTAAAAATCAGTGCTACAAATACTTCTCCAAGGTTGTAAGCCAATTCAGAAAATAGCAGAACAGTTACTCATGGGTTGTAGTTCACAGTAAAGGATGAGGAAAAACATACAGACTGGATTAGTAGTGTGTGTGTTGCACTAGGCTTCTATATATAGATCTTTTCTGCAACTAATGTCATAACTAATATATGCAGATAAAATTGACAGTAAGACCATAACAGAAGTTGTAGTTAGTTTTGTGGCATCTGTAGAATGTAGAAAGCAGGAATGTGATGGTGAGAAGTACATGCAACCTGACAGAATGTTTACTTGACATTCCAGCAAGAGCTGTTCAAGATTCTACACAGTGTTTTGCTGAATGGGGAAACTCGAGAAGCAGCTCTCAATTACATGGCCGCGGTTGTCAATGCCAACATGAAAAAGGCACAAATGCAGGTAAATAAAAGGAACACTTCATGTGGTTTGTGGATCTAGGCAATGCACAAATAGCAGTCACTGGCTCATGCACCGGTGGCACTTGAATGGAGGACAAGAGAGTTTTGAGTGCCTACCACAACAGGCAAGAAGCCCTCTCCTCAGTCTTTTCTCTTTCAATACGTTTCCATTTCTGAAATGATTCTGTTTTACGTATTTGAACAGCTTATTTCCTCTCTTTGGACTGACATACAACTTCATTAACGGAGTTTCTATATGTTTAAACCTTTGAATTCTCCCCCAGCCACATGTATCAGGGCTTCATTCCAACTGGCTATGTTTGAAAACCTTGTTTCCTAGATAGGAAATTGCTCAGCTTGGTATGGTTTCTGTAAAAAGAGTAATGCAGATAGGAACTGGTGGTGAAACAATGGGGATGTTGTGTTGGCATTGTTGGATTAATGCATTGCACTCATGTCCTGTGATAAATCCTCAACAACTGAAGTTTGCATCATCGGTGTCTTCAAGTCTCCATTTCAAAAGCAAACATTTGGAACTATTAGGGAAATTTCAGTGAAGAAGTAATAGAAAATTCACACTTAAGAGAAAACTTGTGAAACTCAGCAACTGTCTGAACCTCTGTCTATATCTGTGGCAAGCCATTCTTGAAAGAAGCTCTTTTAATTTCTTAGGTTGTCTTCTATTACTTTTTATGCGTTTCATGTTCTTGAGAATGACTGCTTGAATCAGGAAGTTAATATGTAGGTTTGTAAGTGACCTTCCCATTGTCACAAAGGTCTCCTTACAGATCCACATTCTTCATAATTTCTCCCTTTTCTTGAACATGCATAATTAATTTATATCAAATACTGTTAAAGCAGCAGAAAATACCCTCATACCTCTAAGCTTGTCTTTATCTATTCACTTTCTTCCCCTACAGACAGATGACCGTTTGGTATCTACAGATGGCTTTATGCTCAACTTCCTATGGGTATTACAGCAACTAAGTACAAAGATCAAGCTGGAAACGGTTGATCCCATGTACATATTCCATCCCAGGTGTCGTATTGACCTCCCAACAGATGAGACCAGAGTGAAAGCAACAATGGAGGATGTTGCAGCCTGGATCACTGAACTTTGTGAGTACTCTGACTGAGACACATTAAGCACTTACTATGCCCTCTGGTTTTGATACTGCAAATAATTGCCCTGTTCCTAAATGCTTTTTCTTGATGCTGTCAGCTCTTATTTGTCTTAAAAGGCAAGTTGAGTTCAAGATCTTGCTCCTAGGCAAGTTTGGTTTTCAGTTTGTTCTCCTATACACTTGTTTGTTGGTTTGTTTTCCAGACAGGGATCCGTCTCCATTTTCTGAGCCAAAATTCCCAACAGAATGTTTCTTCCTAACCCTGCATGCCCATCACCTCTCAATCCTGCCAAGCTGCCGCCGGTACATACGCAGGCTGCGGGCCATCCGGGAACTCAACAGGTTAGAACCTGCTAATGCTGGAGTCCCAGCAGCATCTTCTTGCTGTGATAGCAAGTCCTGTGAAGTAAATGAAATCAGAATGACAGTTTGAGTAGAACTGTTGCTGAGATCATCTTAACAATGTTAATCTGCTGCTTATGGATTTTTGCTTACCTTGAGGGACTGTGGCTTGAACTGGGAATTCAGATAATAGCGGGATGGGGGATATTGGTTACACAAGGCAGCTCTAATTGGTGAGACCATTCTATTTAAAAGATAATTCAATTCTCTTCAGAGCATTTTAATTAACACCATTTATCATAACTTAATCTATGGTGTGGTTGCTAATGTGTGGACATCAGTGCCTCAGGCTCAGCACAGTGTAGGAGTGCATTTAGTTACCTGTCTGATCATCAGATCATTGTAGATGACTTGTGCTTTCAGAAGCAAGAACTTGTTAGTTATTCCTGAGCTGGTTTGTATGTCCCAGAAGGCTTCTTAGGTTGGGATAATGTGTCATGTCGTACTCTCAGGGCAGAGAGAGGGAGGGAGCCCTTCAGGAGTAAACTCTTGATGTGGTTGATGTACAGGTACTTCAGCATGGGGTTTACCATTTTAAAGTGAAGTTGTTGACAAGAAGATCCTGCTGGTTTCAATTTCTTTTGGCATAAATTCAAATAGACTTTTATAGTTGCTAAACCTCGAAGAAAACTCTGTTAAAATTAGAACACATTTTTGATCACTGCTGTTTTCCATTGTTTATAAACGCACTCACTGCGTTTTGCATGTCCCTTTGCACTAATACCATGTGTTCATTACAGGATTTTTGGACTGCATTTGTTATTATTTCATTTCTCGTTTTTAAAGCACAAGCAGGGCAAAAACCTGGGAAGCTGCAGGGACCAGAGCAGGAAAAGTCAGTGTAGTCTAAAGGAAAAAAGAATTTTCATTTAAACAGCCTGTGGATTACTTGTAAATAAGCCATACATTTGGTTTGAAAAAGGAATTGCTGCTTTGTCCTTATTTAGAATTGCTGCAAAGGAGTTGATTACGCAGCATCTCCATCTAATGGGGTGGAGTGAAGAGCTGTTGGCTTTTACTGACATCAGTAGGAGCTCAGTGTTCAGTGTTTTCCATGAATTGCAGCACTGGGCAAGGTAATTAGATGTTAGTAATAAAGAAATGACACTGGATGTTTTCCTGCTCTAGGCAGAGATTGACGTGGAAAAGAATCTATGCTTAGAGGAGGAATGAAAAGGGATCATTTTCCTATGGTTCAGTATAATGAGTTTTGTTCTAATCAGCTGCCCTTTCTAAAAAGATTAAGATACAGGAATACATTGGAGGTTTTTAATGTAAATGGTGTGTGTAATGTGCATTGAAGTTCCCTCCTGTGGGGCAGAGTAGAAAGATGGAAAAGGGAGGAGAGGTAATATCAGCCACCTTGATTTACTGGTCTTGATGCTGCTGGGGACACTACAGACTGTTCATGTATTGTACTGCTCTGCAAACCTGACTATTATGGGGAGTGGAGCATGAGAAGGGTAGAACAACCCTGCAAAATAGCATTTACAACAGTGAGAACATACATAGGGTGCAGACTTGGACCTTTGGGGAGGGGAAGGTGTTTCTAACAAGTCCTGTTGTCAGCCACCTTCTTCTTCCTTACCTGACTTTGGTTTCCTTTTTTCTTTTCTGATATTAGAAAATAAATGAGACCTCTATAAATAGCTCATTGGGTTTGGGTTCATTTTATAGAATACCTTTTTTGTGTTAGGGTTAATTTTAATGACTTCCTTTAGAGTGACCGTAGACTTCAGTGGGGATAAAATCAGTTTTTCAGGCAGGATAATTAGATCCCTTCTGTGTTTCATCCCTTTTTTATCTTTCTACACTGGTCTGATGTGTCTGACAGGGATGTATGTTGGAGCTAGTGTATGCGGTGCCTGCAGATGCACTGTGCAGGTGCTCAGTCTGCATTTACAAAAGCAATTTCTTTTTCTTGCTGTGACGACAGCTGACTTCTCTGTATTTTCTTGATATTAGCTGATAGGTAGGTTAAATGCCTTGTGGATGGCAGCGCATATCCTCTCTGTCAGGATAACCAATTGCTGCATGTGGTTTTC
The DNA here is from genome assembly GCA_024733675.1 of Psilopsiagon aymara. Taxonomy (NCBI): domain Eukaryota; kingdom Metazoa; phylum Chordata; class Aves; order Psittaciformes; family Psittacidae; genus Psilopsiagon; species Psilopsiagon aymara. Next base: position 45,255 of record JANRGW010029530.1, read on the forward strand.
AGGACTGTTGAAGATTTGAAAAACAATGAAAGTCAATGGAAGGATTCTCCTCTGGCTACCAGGCATCGAGAAATGCTGAAACGTTGCAAGACACAGCTCAAGGTTTGTAAGTGATGCAGTTCTCAGCTAAATGCCTTTGTCAGCCTGTCTGGTGGGTCCTGGTATTTAAGTGCATCTTGAAATGTTGGGTTTGAATTTATGAACCATGTGAGCACTGCACCAGACGGTGAAACAATATCACATTAATGGTGAATTTAAAATTCAAAGTAAGAAAAGAGAGAAGAAAATACTATATTTATTGGAGGGAGAACAAGCAAAGGGACCGTGGTTTGTTCAGGGGTAGTTGGGTGTGCACAATCCATGCCTGAGATGGAGATGGAACTCTCGAGTCCCTTATCTCATGTGGAATTCTTGCAAAGATTGAGTATGCTGGAGTCCTCTTTTGAAGGTCTGACCTGTTTGGATCTTTCTAGTATGAACTGGTGCAAGTTTTCTGAGCTGTATCACCAGAATGACTTTAAATGCACATTTTCCCTCTCTGATACCGCTCTTACTTCTTTCATTGTTCTCATAAAGCTTGGAAAAGGCTCCTCTGTCCCTGCAACTCTGAATCATGTGTGTGGTTTTGACATGCAGGCACTTAATATGCCTTGTTTTCTTCACATGAGAGCATACTTTAGGAAGAAACCCTCGTATAACTGTCACAACTCGCAGATACATTGATTAGCTTGGGTAGGCTTGACCCTTCTTTTACGCTGTCTTGCCCTGGCTTAGTTTCTGTATGTGTGTTCTGCAGAAACTGGTGAGGTGCAAGGCTTGTGCAGATGCTGGTTTGCTGGATGAAAACTTTCTCAGGAGAAGTCTGAATTTCTATGGCATGGTGATTCAGCTGATGCTTCGCATTCTTGACCCTGCCTATCCCAAGTGAGTGTCAGGATTATCTCTGTAAGTTGTATCCAAGAGATTTCAGATCGTGTCAGATTCTTTACTGGATTCAGCAGTTCTGAAATGTTAATATTTGGTTTTGCAGTGTCTGCATTCATATGGGACTGTTACTTTATTTATGGAATAGATGTTTTATTTATAGTGCAGGGCTCAGCTGGAGGGCAGGGGCAGCAACCCTTGGGTATGTTGAGTACCCTTCAAGTACTGACATGGAGTTTCACAAGTTAATATCGGAACTCTTGTCAAGTGCTCCCATAGGAGAATTCCATAAGAGATCTCATGGAACTTTCAACTTAACCCTGCAGTTTTATGTCTTGTTTGTTGTCTCTCTTATTCCACAGCATAAAATTGCCTTTAACTCCTGAAGTTCCGAAGGTATTTGCAGCATTGCCAGAGTTTTACGTGGAAGATGTTGCTGAGTTTTTATTTTTTATTGTACAGTAAGTAAAGCTCTCTCTAAAGGGACTTTGTACCCCCATCTACCCCTGAGGAAGGTGGTGTGCACATAAGTTTAAGGTTTCAAAGTAGTTTTCTAGCTATTTTGTAGTTAATATTCTGGTTTTTAACAACAACCATAAATTTATGGGCATTGGCCTTACTGAGGTGAGCTCAGTATCCCCACTCTCATTAGTGACCTGAACTTGATAACTATAGACAATACAGTGTTGGGGCTTTCCATTTTGTTTTCCTTATCTTCCTCTTTTCAGATATGCTCCTCAGGTGCTTTATGAGCCCTGTACTCAGGACGTAGTGATGTTCCTTGTAGTGATGCTCTGCAACCAGAACTACATCCGAAATCCTTATTTAGTAGCCAAGCTGGTGGAGGTGATGTTCATGACAAATCCAGCTGTTCAGCCACGGACCCAAAAGTTCTTTGAAATGATTGAGAATCATCCTCTCTCCACCAAATTGTTAGTCCCCTCCTTGATGAAGTTTTACACAGGTAAGCCTATAGTTGACCCAGTAAGCAAAGAGTGTTACAAGGCAAAACGCTGTGTTAGTTGTAACCCTTAAAGCCACAATGCAAAACCAAAAGCCAGGTAGATCTTAAGTCTTGCAAAGATGAGGCTTTGTTGCTCAGGAATCAGGGGAAATAGCATTAGGTGGAACCTGGAGAATTCTAGTCCTACAAGCTGCATGTGCACTGCCAGCTAGCACTGTAGATGGATGTGGCAGTTGGTTTTGGGGTGTTTAGATGGCAAACTGGAAGCTTTTTGTTTGCTTTGTAAGGGAGGATTGGGATTTTAAAATCTATGACTGTCATTTTGCTAGTCCTGCTTTAGAGAAGGGGTTTGCACCCATAGAAGTAGCTTTTTTTGCAGTGTTGCTGGAGTTTTATTAGGGAAATCTTAGACTGAGATAAGGAGCAGCGAGAAGTTGAACAGAACAGAAAGTTCTGGTTTCTGAGGGTTTTTCCTTAAGAAATAGGTTGGTTCTGGATTAGAAAATGGGCAGTGCTGCTGCTTTTAGTGGGGATTAAGGTGGAGAACTTCTTGAACACGAATTCAATTTCATTTATTAAAGCTTGGTGCTTGAAGCTCATCACATTGGAGGCAGCAGGGGAGAGAGGGAGCGTGTTGCAGGTGAATCCTGGGAGAAAAGTGTTGATTTCAGTTCTGGGCTCTGCTTTCTTGCTCAGATGTGGAACATACTGGAGCCACGAGCGAGTTCTATGACAAGTTTACAATCCGCTACCACATCAGTACTATTTTCAAGAGCCTCTGGCAGAATATAGCCCACCATGGTACATTTATGGAAGAGTTCAAGTGAGTAAGACATTGTCTAATACTGTTTACTGTCATGCAGGATGCTCAGGCAATGACCTGAGGAGGTCCTTACCATTGGGAATGGGTGATGCTGTGTTCCATTGTATTTTAAACGGCACCTCCTTCCAGTGGAACTGGAGTGTTTCTAAACTGAGCCCTGGACACAATCAACTTGGCTCGGGGAATGGGATCATTGTTTGAAATAAGGGGTTTGCAGGCTGGCTGCACACCCATCTACTCTGCTGTGGTAACCCCGTTTCAATGCTTGCAGCTCTGGGAAGCAGTTTGTTCGCTACATCAACATGCTGATAAATGACACAACTTTCTTGCTGGATGAGAGTCTGGAGTCCCTAAAACGTATCCATGAAGTGCAAGAGGAGATGAAGAATAAAGAGCAATGGGACCTGCTGCCCAGGGTGAGCAGAGCTGTGTCCTTTACTTACAGTTTTTAAATATAAGACCATTAAAAGCCCCTTTTTAATAAGGGGCAGCACCAAAGGGCTGCGCATGGGAAGCAGTTCTCAATGCTTTTTCTTGCTGGCAGTATTGCTGTGGTCACTCCGGATGACTTTCTACAAAAACCCATCATGCTACAGAGTTATGTTGTGGGTGGCAAAGAGTGTGGTGTGAAGTAGAAATAATGTGAAGTTTTAAAGTACACTTAGTTCTAAGTAGAGAAACTGAGACTTTAACCTTCTTGAAGGAGCTTTTGGAAGATGCTCGCCCGTTGAATTGGCTTCAAGGAATAGAAGCTTTTATTTTGTTTAACGTATTGATCTGGGGTAGATTTGAGGCAAACCATTAGAGCCCTTTACCTCTGATCAAACAATAATTGTGTGTTGACCCACCGATGTCAGGTATTTCTATTTTAAGGTTATTGATTTTTCAAAAAGAATTTGTAAAGAAAAAGCTATAAAGATCTTGTTTGTTAAAGTGATTCTGGTTTGCTCTTCTGAAGCGTTCTTGTTAGAGCCTACTAGCAAGGTAAAGCCATTATCGTAGTGACAAAAGGCACTGCTGCGTATCTACAGATTGTCCCAGTGTGGAGGGTTTATTACTTACAATGGGGCGTAAATTAGAGCTTCACTTGACTCTCAGGTCCCAAGTTGATCTTGAGGCATTTGAATGGAAAGGAAGCATAACCCAGGTCTGCAGCTGTGAGGAGCAGTTACAGGATGTGAACAGACTCAGTGACCACTGGGTCTTGTGATACCATCTGCACTGATGTTATAGTGCTGCAGGAGTGTAGAAGATTGGTGCAGACTTTAGCAGTGGGTAGTAGAAGTGAGCTGTACCTTAAACTAACAAATGTATCACAGCTGTATTTGAACTGCCATCTGCTCGTCTGTCTGTCTGTCTGGACCATGTTAGCACTATGGCTGTTTTGAGAGGTGATGAAGTAGGGAATTCTGTGGGCTTGTAACCACTGAAGGTTTCTTTTCTAGGAGCAGCAGCAGGCTCGACAGTCCCAGCTGGCTCAGGATGAGCGTGTGTCTCGTTCCTATCTTGCCCTGGCAACGGAAACTGTGGATATGTTCCACATCCTTACCAAGCAGGTTCAGAAGCCTTTTCTCAGACCTGTAAGTCCTGCTCAGACTTATCTTGGTTTCTGGCTTCTGTAACATCCCTGCTGTTGGATAATAACCTAGAAATGTTTGGTGTCCCTTTGCCTCCATTCTCCTCCCTTTCTCCAACTCATTGAAATCTAATTGCTATTGAAGTTATTTGATGTTGAGTCAGTGAGGTGATGTGATCCTTCTAGACAGAAGTATTTGCATTCATTTTTTTAAGTGGAAAGTGTGCATAAAGACACTTCCTGCAGACATATAAAAGGATGATTTTATTAGTTAATAATTCCTGATCTTGCTGTATGCAAATCCAGTGATGATAATCTTTATTGCTCTTCTACTTCGGTCTTGTAGGAACTCGGACCACGACTGGCTGCTATGTTGAACTTTAACTTGCAGCAACTGTGTGGCCCCAAGTGCCGTGACCTGAAAGTTGAAAACCCTGAGAAATACGGGTTTGAACCAAAGAAGCTGTTGGACCAACTGACTGACATTTACCTACAGCTAGACTGTGCTCGCTTCGCTAAAGCAATTGCTGATGATCAGGTGAGCTCCAGAGACATGAGAGGAGGGAGGACAAAAGCAAAAAGCACTGTAGATGAAGAGGACTTTGCAGAATCCTCTAGAAGAGTTTCATCTTAGTGCCACCCAGTTCCATCGTACATGCTTGCAGTTTATCTTTCAGCACATCAGCCCTGTCCTTATTCTGTCTGCTCTTTGTAGATGGGCAGCGTTTTGCAAACCTACAGTTACCCCTAAGCATCTGTAACACTTCACACGTGTAGGGAATTTCCTGAGCATTAGTCACTTATGAGCTACACACAGCCTTCTTGTAAATTTACCAGAAGTAGTTGGTTCTAATTTTCCAAGTGGGAAAACTGAACCCTACAGTTTTGACTCCTTTCACCCTTCCTCATCAGGAACACATGAAATGGAGCTGAGACTAAGAGCCTCATTTAGCAATCCACAGTTCTTTCTCTAGACTAACAGTTTCCAAATAGTATTCCCTTTTCTAACACTTTATTAAATGGCTGTGTAATAAACTGACAAAGCACAGCGCATGTGAGACAGTCAAAGGCATCCTTGAACTCCTCGTGGTAGTCTTCAGAGCACACCATTAGTTCTGATGATAGATGAACTGTCCCTCACTTCTGTAAACCTGTCAAACAACGGACCTGCATCCCTCCACGCCTGTGTCTTATAATACAAACTTCTCAAAATCTAGAGGGAAAACTGTTCTCAGTGGAAGCTGGTTCACAGCACATGGAGCTGTATTTGCATGCTGTGCGGGTCGGAGGTGTTGGAGTAACTTAGGATCCCTTTTCTGTAATTTGTGAAGTCCTGATAATTGCAGATAACATCAGTAACACTTGTGAAACAGACCTTATGTGTTTGCATGTGTATAATGAGCACGCAGGGTGTGTTTTGTGCTGTTCAGTACATGTGCAAGTGAGAATGTTACCCATCATTCATTCATCAATGCCATAGCAAAATGCACGTGACAGAGGGATTAAAGAGAAAGCAGCCTGCTGGTGTGGGAACTTGGCATAAAGCTTAATTAACAAAGTGACCCTTCATTACAGAAAGGGGGTGGGCTGACCAGTAGCTTAGAAACTGTCAATGACAGGAAAGAAACACCAAGGAAATGCCCAGTAATGGCTACTGGTATTAGGAGGAGAAAAACAAAACAAAACAAAAAGTTGCTTGATCATGGCAGAGTTTCTCTAAAGCATTTTGATACATTTCCCATTTACAAAATCCTAACACGTATCAGAAGGGATCTGAAAACACTTCTAAAGCCCTGGGCATGTTGCCATAGCTCTGTTCTCTTCTGGGTCTAGAAAGGAGTTTGGGTGGGCACTGCGTGTCCCAAGTAGTGAATGCTATTTCTTGATGCAATGTAGTGTAGATGAAAGAAGGAGGGCTGTGCCGACCATTTTAGATACCCCAGGGAAAACAGAAGTCTGTGAGACTTAGTGTGGTTTTGTTTTGTCATTTAATTCAACCTTCACTTCAGTGTAAATAACAATTTTATTAAAAGGCTTATATCAAAACATGCATTGTGAACTGAGAAGAAAATGGTGTCTTTAGAACATAAGCAGCTTTCAAAAGCCCTTGCCTTACTTTCTGTTTTTACATGAAAGCAATGCGTGCTTCAGTAGAAACTATAGGATATGCAGTTGGTCCCTTTGAATGTTGTACTGTGCAGCTGTACAGCTCTGACTGCACCGCCTGGCAAGTTCCCAACCAGCATTAGCTCCCTCTGAGTTGTTTTACTATTTCTGTAACATCATGGGGTGGGGTTTTTTGTTTGGATTAGGAGAAACAATTGCTTCTTTCCCATTGCTGCTTTGCACATTATCAGAGAAGTTAAAGAATCAAAAACACTTCTCTTTCTACGCTGTGCTTTCAGCCAAGACTTGTGAGAACGAGAATACAGACAGGAGTGGCAGGATGGATGTGTTGTCAAAGGAACAGTGCTAATAAGTACAGTCTCTCTGAATGTCTTGGTCATTTTGATTAGGTGATGTTGTCTTTTTTGTTGGTTTGAGCAGTTCTACAACAGTGAAAACAGCACAAAAAAAAGCCCAGGTCCACCCTAAAGATGGACTGGGTGAAATGTTACTACTATTCTGTCTGATGTGATGCTGAGGTATCATCGATTCCTCTTGCTTAACCTTAAAAAAAAAAAGGCATTAAAATCTTTATGGCATATTAAGATGATACTGCTCAGCAAAGTGGTCTTTTTATGCTTTGCTTGTAGAGGTCCTACAGTAAAGAGCTCTTTGAGGAGGTGATCTCCAAGATGAGGAAGGCTGGAATCAAGTCAACCATAGCAATAGAGAAATTCAAACTGCTGGCAGAGAAAGTGGAGGAGATCGTTGCCAAGAATGCCCGTGCAGAAATCGATTACAGCGATGCTCCGGATGAATTCAGAGGCAAGTTGAGATTCCTAAATACTGGCTTGGTGGGAGAAGAGGGATTTGGTTTGTTACTTTGATTCCAAATACTCCTATATCTTAATAGGAAACTTTGGCTTGTTTAAGAAGCCTTGCATCCTGCTCTGTTTCAATTAAATAGTTAATAGAGCTAAGAATTTCTTTTTGTTTTCCTTGGGATTGTACTGTCCAATCCTATCCATGTTTTGCTTACATGTACTTTAGCACTGTTAAAACAAAATAATAATTTGCAAGTAGAGTTAAAATAGCTAATGCTTTGTCCCAGTTTAGGAAGGGAACGTAATAAGGAATAAAGAGACTAGAGAATAAAGGCGCAAGTCCACTGCTTGTACTAACCCTTTTCTGTATCTCCAGCAACACATTTGACTGGGGACCCTGAATAATTAGTTCTGCACTGTGGTTTTGTATGCAGATAAAATTTGCAGCTATTGTCTCCAATTTAATGAGACCCTTTGTGCCCCCAGACCCACTTATGGACACTCTGATGACTGATCCTGTGAGGCTGCCCTCTGGAACTATTATGGACAGGTCAATCATCCTGAGGCATCTGTTGAACTCTTCCACTGACCCTTTCAATCGTCAGACGCTGACGGAAAATATGCTGGAACCAGGTATCGGTTTAACATTGACCAGTGGAACTGCTACAGACTGGGGGAAGCAGTTTGCATGCAGTGTGTTCTCACAGAACCATAAAATAACGGTTTGGGTTGGAAGGAACCTTACAGTTCCAACCTCCTGCCATGGGCAGGGATATCTTCCACTAGAACAGATTGTTCCAAGCCCCACCCAACCTGGCCTTGAACACTGCCAGCGATGGGGCAGCCACAGCTTCTCTGGGTAACCTGTGTCAGCGCCTCAGAATCCTCACAGGGAAGAGCTTCCTAACATACCATCCCAGTCTCCCCTCTTTCAGTTTAAAACCACTCCCCTTTGTCTTGTCCCTACATGCTTTTGTGAAAGGTCCCTGTCCAGACTTCTTGAAAGCCTCCTTTAGGTACTGGAAGACTATTACAAGGTCTCCCTTGAGCCTTCTCAAGGCTGAACAAGCCCAGATCTCTCAGCCTGTCGTCACAGGAGAGGTGCCCTAGCCCTGTTCTGTGTACTGTCAGAAGATAGTGGTGAGGCCTCAGTTTCTTCATCTCACTGTGCCCAGAAAAGTTAGTTCCTTCTGCTTTCCCTTTTTCTGCAAAAGAAATCCCATGTCCTTGACTTCATAACTACCAGGCCAGAGGATATTATTGTGGTAGGGAAAGGAGTCAGTCATTTACTCAAAGCTGTGCAGAAGATATATTGATAGAAAAGACATTCCTAATTAGGTTTCTGGAAAAGAAATTATTCATGAGGAGCTTCCTTATAGTAGAATACTTATAATTTAACTGCAAATTAATAATTCTTCTTTTTTCTCCTTTACATCACTAGTGCCAGAACTTAAAGAGCAAATCCAAGCCTGGATGAGAGACAAGCAGAACACTGACCATTAAGAATTCCCTTGCAGTGCACGCCGACACCAGTGGGAAGAGCAGGGCGTGGGCTGTTCGGGTGGTAGTGGAGCAGATACCCTTTGCAAGCTGTTGATGGGATTAGCACGCCCACTGGCACTGGCTTCCAGTGGTGACCAGAAGCATGTGGACGAGGAGGAAAAGCAGCTTAATTCTTGTACATATATTTAAATGATAAGGATGGTCAATAACATGGAGGACAAGCTAGGAAGTTGCTTATGTTACAAAACTGTCCTTCAGTATGTCACATTTTGGAGTTTTTACAGCTGAATTATTTTAGCAAAGATGAATGGATCAGGGCAGCACCCCTTCAACCTTATTTTTTACAGGCAGATATCCGTTAATTTGATTGTGGTTAGAACCTTGGACGTTTTGCTGCTAAAGTAACTTTTTCCTCTTTCCCTCCTTTTTCCCCTCTTCCATCAAACCTGCACTGCTGTCCTATTTTTCTTTTTGTAATGCAAAAACAAAAATCCCCGTGAAAATCAAAATCATTCCCCTGCCCTCAAAAGAACATATTCCATGGGATAACTGTGCCTGCAACAAAGTGTTAATCTTGGGATCGTATTTTTCTATTACACATATTTGCATTTTTGGTTTTTAATTGGTGTTAGACACAAGGATAACTTCAAAAAAGGAACGATTTCACACGTGGATTTTAATTTCCGTTCTTTGAACTGTCCCTTCGCTTTCTGTTGATGTAGATGCTCTGGTATTTTTGAAAAGCCTTGAGATAGAAACATGTTGAAACAGCTGCTGTGGATGCGATGCTCGGGAATACCAGGATTTCAGTGACTTTTAAAGAAACAAACTCCATTCTTTCAATGCTGCAGATCTGATATGTGCTAAATGACAGTTCTGAGCCATTAGAGCTTGTCTGCAGAGAGCAGATCCTTTCAGTCGTGGAGGTTGCAGTTTGGGGCAGGGGGTCATTTTTTATGTTGCGCACCAATTTGTATCCATGGCTTGGCCTTACCAAAGCAGAAAGGGTGCAGGAAATGTAGACTTACATTTTTAAATAAAAAAATAATTAAAAAAAAAAGATTCACAGACATTTTTGTATTTACTGCCCCTGCATCTGATACTTGAATTTCCTTTTTAAAAAGGATTTGAAACCACAGTGTTTTAAAATTAAGTCTGAAAAAAAAAAAGGTTGTTTTTCTTTTCTTTGTTTTTTTCGCTGTGTCTTCTGTTTAATTCCTGACTCTCTTGAACTACAATAAATGATACACACTCACACAAAGGGGTGCCTTTGCCTTTCCTTTACGTGTGCCAAGTGAAAGAATAACACTAATGATCGGGTTGGTTTGTTCAGGTTTGCTGATGGGGGTTTAGGATCTGGAGTGAACTTAGTGAATTATGTGGAACATTTCTGTGCACACAGATATCAGTAGTACTTCAAACTAATGAATGTTCCCAAGTGGGTGACTCTTACACCTATTCATAGCTACGTGACAGTTGGTGACAGGCTCCAGGGGGAGTTTTGGTCAGGTTATATATATTCCAGTGCTGACCTTAAGATGTGCAAGTAATTCTGAATTAAAACGTGTAGTGGGGTTTGGATTTGTTTCTCTGGTGTGGGGTTTTTTCTGCGGTCTCTTTCCCCACAGTGTGTGTGTGGTTTGTTTTCCCCAGGGGTGGGAGGAGGATTCCAAAGTTGGTGTCTGCATGGACTGCTGGCACAGAGAAGCTTGTGAACTGACTGGTTTTAGAGTTCCTTAAGAATCTTTTCTTCCACAAATTCAAATTCCTCCCCTCTTCAAAAGTCACACAACAAAGTCTGCTATGCTTTTATGTGCAAGCTCTCATTCAGCATCCAAATCCATCGTGGTTTCTGAATGTCTTATAAGGGTGTGCAGTGAGTGATGAATTTCATAGAATACTTGGAGTTGGAAAGGACGTTAATGTCATCTAGTTCTAACCCCCTGCCATGGACAGGGATAAAGTGAGTCTTCTTTTTCATCAAAGATGTAATTTTTTTTTTTACATTACAAAAACCCCTTTAGATGTTCCACTGTCACTTCCTCATTAAGGATTATAGCATGAAAACTCTAGAAACAGCCCAGAATTTATAAATTATTTGATGGAGGACAACTCAGCAATGTGTATTTGCTTTTACTGGAGGATGATGTTTCGCATCATGGCTTTTTTCTGTAAGTTAATACCAACAGCTTTTACTGACAGCTTTCCAATGTACTGGAAAGGTGGAAGAAAGACTTCCCTCTCATTTTCTTCAGCTATTACAAAGTAGACACATCACTACCTTTTGTGAATAGGGAATAGGTTATGCATTTAAATACTTCACCAGAAAAATCAGAATGGAATTAGCTCTTTTTAACATAAGATGAAAATCCTGTATTTTCTGTATTCATTTACTCCATTGTACCAACTGAAAGGCTTCTTTGAACAAATTCAGGGTGTTTCTCTTAACCTTGCCTGACAGGATGAAATAGAAATATTTACATTTGGTATGACATGTATTAAGACAATGCCCTTCAGATTTTCAATTTATATTTATTCTTCCATCATATCTGACTTTAACCTGAGGAACATAAATAGGACTGAACTGTTTTGTCTAATTATGGCATACATTTATCAGTTGAAAGTGTATCAATGCAGAGATTACAGAAGACAGGAAGGCTAACATGAAGTGGCTAAACCAATTTTATCTGGAGAACTAGTATCAGGTATTTCAAACATGTGAATTCAGACAAACACTCACCCAAATTCAGCATTTGTGGGCAGAATAATGAAATGTGCTTTTAATACAAGCAACCAAAACTACCACTAGGTTGCTGGCTTCTGGGCACAAAAGTGACTCAAAGGCCTGTCCTTCAGTGGGAAGTGGGCACCTGAGTGCTTGAAGAGGAAAGCTGAAATCAGTAGTAGATTTAATCTCCCACAAACGTGTGTGTGATAGTCCTCAGTTTAATTCATTTACTACTACCTGCAGGTTTCTGTGATTTCCCTCCCCCTACTGACACATCACTGACCTTTTTCAATCCAATTGTAATCTTATTATAATGCACTGTATTAGAGATCACAGAAACTACCAGTTGATCAAATTACCTTTGATGTTTACACGTATCTGATAGCTCTGAGCTGGGAACAGCTCATCCCAGAAATGGCAAACTTGCATCACTGTTGCAAAGGTGCTTCTCTTGGACAACTGGAAGTTACAAGACTATTGCTGGTCTCTACTTGCCCTAAAGCAATTCCTAGGGCAAGGAATTTTGCAACTAGAGAAATTCCTGGGGCAGGCTCTGCAATGCACCTCAGTCCAATCGATTCTATTATACCACAATTTATGCTAATGCAATAGCACAATTTACAACAGTCAGCTGTTCCCTGCTGGCAGCAAGGACAGCTTAACGCTGGTAAGAGCAGGATGGCCACTGCTTCAACCAGCAACAAATTGACTCCAACAATTCCCAGAGCATGGCACTACATTGTAGCTGTCTTCATTACCACTCAGCTAAGAGCTTAAACCTCCCCTTTTTTCCTGCATTTAAACAGGCTTCCCAATTTTAGATAGCATATCTTAGTGATTTGAGAGAGGAACTATATTGGCTTTTACTAATAAACACAAATTCTTCACCATACTACTTGTTCTTACTCCTCTGATATAATACTGCTCAAGAACATGTTTCTTGAGCTGGGGACATTCATTATGTGAATGTTTTCTTGAAAAGGAATGCCTAGATTGTAGTTTCAAACATACACGTTTGCAGGGACTTGGATCTGCGTCTGCTGGTCTGCAGAGAATGTGGTATTGGTCAGAAACATGTAAAAGGAGTAAAAATGGTCCCTTTCCTATAGGGGAATGGACACTTTTAAAGCAGGATTCACAGGTAAAACCCTGCAGTAGGATTCCATTTAAGTACATTTAAAATAATGAGTTAATTCTAAGTTATCCAAGGAGACCTTACTTTCAAAACCAATACTGAGGTGGCTGGTCTAATTAAATTGAGAAAAAATACCCAAATTCTATAATTAAAAAGGCATCACAAACTGCTATATGAGGACTGCCTTAATCCTTGACCACCTTTCGCCTCCACACTTGGGTGTTTAAAGAGGAGTTTTCCTCTTGTTGCCCTTTGCAGTGGGTGACCTCCCAGATGCTACATGTGCCATTTGCCTTTCACCCTCTTTCTCAACACATAACTAGACTTTCTCTGACTGTTTCCAGCAGATTTTTCAGCACTCTGTAAGCAACCAACTGACTTAACGTACTGGAACTGTTCTATGCAAGCACTCACCAAACTTAGGCATAAGGCAGTGATGCAGAAGCTACTGTTCCTAGGAGACACTACATAAACTTTGCTGAAGTAACATTAATCATGTTGTCTCTTACCACGGAGAACTACAGCACACACACAGAGTATTCTGAAGGGCTGAGAGGGTTTTGAAACAGGTTTTGGTGGTTTGTTTTTCTGGTGTGTGGTAGTGGTTTCTTTCCCCAGAGAAATCAGAGCTGAGCTAATTCTGCAGAGCCCTAGATAGAAGGTAGAACAGTTGCTTCACATTGAAAACATAATCATAAGTCCTGGCAACAGGAGTCTTCCAAAGTTCAAATAATGGTATTTTCTAGGCTGTACGAAAGCCACCTACTATTGCTTTGCTGTTTCTGTGGCAGTGTTTGCCTACAACCCACTGCTCAGCCCTGTATTGTTGAGCTGTTGTGTTCATAGGCATAGCTGCAGCTGATACCCACACCCAGTGAGACTGGGAAGAAGGAAAAGTCATTTTTCACCAAAAAAGAAAGTAACAAATGAGTTACCTGAGCCTGATGGGGAACATGAGACACAGCCAAGATCCAATATCCTTAACAGCCAGGCCTGTGAATTAAAACAAACCCTGTCCTGAAACTAGAAATCTCAGGTCCCAGAGGTTCTCAACAGCTCAAACCCAGTTCATATATGATGGTGTGCGTGTGGTAAATATGTAATTAAGGTATTTAATGTAGTATTACTTTCTTAATCATAAGTCTCTTCCTAACTAGAAATGATCAAAGTACTAATGGAAAAGAGGAGCTTTACAGCTGAAGTTACTGCCACAAAACCAGTTTTTACTATGACAACGTGTTGAATTATTGGAAGTATAGGAGTTAACATAGCACCATTGACTAGAACCACATAAAAATATGAGAACCACGAGAATAACTCAGGCTGCTCCAAAAAACACTTTAAAGGCGGGGGGAGGGAAAATTAATCCCTTAAATTAATCTCTTCTCTCTGAGTTACCAGCAAATTAGACCCAAATTCCTACCGAATCTCTCTGAACTCGGCTGAGAGTTCGCCAATTCCCTACTTCAACCGCTGTTTGCGGTCGGGCAGACGTTGCCCCCACGCATTGAAAGGTTCATTTTAGTGCCCAATTTCTGCTCACACCCCCGGTAACAACTCCGGCGGCGCAGCCAAGCCCACCACAGCCTGAGGCGGCGCGAACGCACACACCGCGGCGCGGCGGTGATGAGCCCGAGTGCACTCTCGCCTCTCGCTATAGGTTAACAGAGAGAAGACGCGGCTTCTATCCCGAGCTCTGATTGGCTGGGGGTGAAGAAGAGCCGACTCTCCGAGTCCCCGAGGCTTGGCGGAGGGATTGACTCAGAGGGAGGAATAGGGAGGGGCATTGCGGGCGGGCACTCCGGAGCTGTGATTGGTTGAACGCTGCGTCAGCCTGTGATTGGCACTGCTGGAGGCGGGAACACGCGGACTGTTCGCCTAGCGATTGGTCAGCTGCGGGGAGGAGGGAGCGGAGGCGCGCTCCTATTGGCAGAGCTGGCGTCGCTCTCCCCGCGGAGGCGGGCTCGGAGTCCCGTGCGCCGGTCAGTGCGGGAGCGGCGCTGAGGGGAGCGCGGCGCTGTGCTGCGCTCGTTCTCGCCGGCGCGGCCGTTCTCTTTCCTCCTTCCCCCTTTCTCCCCTCCTCCTTCCCGCTTCCTTCCTGGCGGCGGGAGGGGGGTCTCCCAGCCTCGGTGGAGGCAGCGAAGCGTGATGGAGGTATCCGGTCTCTTCTCTCTCCTCCGCCCCTCGCTGCGCTGCTTCACCGGCCCCGCCACCCTCCTCAGCTGCTGACAGCGCCGGCGGCCCCCACTGCCCGCGTCCTGCGGACACCCCCGCCTGT
>JANRGW010029533.1:0-28853 GCA_024733675.1 Psilopsiagon aymara
CTGGAATGGGTTGCCCAGGGAAGTTGTGAATGCTCCATCGCTGGCGGTGTTCAAGGCCGGGTTGGACATAGCCTTGGATGACATGGTTTAGTGTGAGGTGTCCCTGCCCATGGCAGGGGGGTTGGAACTGGATGAGCTTAAGGTCCTTTCCAGCCCTAAACTATTCTATGATTCTACACTTTCGGTGTATGAGCAGTGCACGCCCTACAAGAGGTAAAATCCACTGCCTCCCAAAGCAGCTGAAGGAGGACCTCTAGGCTCAACCACAGAGATGGTTCAATGAAGCAGCAGTGGATGGAGCAGATTTAGACTAACATGACAGAGAGGAAAAGAGTGTCCGAGATAAAAGTGGCTTATAAAATAGCTTGGAATGTCAGCACATGATTATGTTTTCCCCTCAATCATTAGTTAGACTGTTGTGTTGCAAAACACCCCAAAGCTTGAGAAACTGCTAATAGGCAACAGCTTTTGGAATGTCATAAATGCTAAGTTTTACTGGGCTGGAACAACATTGTATTGTACAGTCACAATTCAGATGGGGAAATATTTGGACACTTACAGCTTGTAATAAAAATGAGAGAAAGTGTATTAGTAGGTTTTGTAACTCATTAAGAAGGAAGAGCTGCAAAAGAGGTTTGTGAAAATATGCACCCACAAAACTGACAGCACTTTAGACCATGTTCTTTCATGTCTTTTCTCGAAGTCATCACACCTGTACAAAACTAACTCCCTATGCCCCATTAAGAACAGCCTCATAACATGTAATACATTCTGCAGATAAGAGAACCTGACAGATAAAAACACTGAACATAGAAGCTGCTAACTGTGAATACCTGAGGTAATGGGATTTGCTTTATGGTCTGAAGCTGTGAGAGAAGTCCCCTTCTCTTTTAAGATACCAAGATCAGAATGTACACCATGGAGCTGCTAGCAGCACAATGCTGAGCCCGAACACAGATGACTATAGGCCTATGTGGCTTTTGGCTGGAGCAAGAAGTAGGATGATCTTGTATCTGCCTTCAATAAATCATATTGACCTGCCCCAAGACTAATCACAATGGAATGAAAAGCCTTTTATTTTAATAAAGCAGAGGGCAATTCCAAAGGTAAATTAGGAAGAGGCACATTATAAAGAATAGAAATTCCTTTCAAAGGTATTGGAAGACACTGAAAGGCTATAAAATACCTCACTGGCAACCTCCATGCCTAGCATAAGCTTTCTGTTCTTTGTTCTAAGAGCTGGTTCACACTCTTCAAGATACACATGCAGTAACGACGGGTTTGACTTGCTAAGATGCATCAAAGTTGACCTGTTAAACAGATTTGTTTAATGATTACATTTCCCTGTGCCAAATGAAAACACATAAAAGTGAAAGATTCAACAGCTTTGTATGTATTTTTTGCTTGAGCTGCACAATGGAAATTGTTTGTACTCTTCGCCAGAACAGTAAGGCTCCGCAACTTTGGATTTGGCAGGGGGAAAGCCTAGTCCAAATCACTCTCCAATGATTGCTGGAAGAGAAATGCCAGCAATCTGATCTTATGCTTACAAGATATCATGTACAGTACAGAGCGATCCTAGAAAATTTTAATTAATTATCTGATGGCTTTTCATTAACATTGCAAGCTCTAAAAAGCCACCAGAACAGGGTCTTCCCCATCAGAGTGCAGTTAAGGAATGGATTGCATATGGAAAGTAGCAGTTCATCTCGAGGATGAGCAATCACCAGTCAGGGTTTGATGGAAGGATTATCACAGACTTCAGTGAATGTTGGGTCAGGGCTCACTCACAACTTCATCATCATAACCTCTTAATTAGGTCCCAGCCATTGCATCTGCAAACTTCACTCTAAAGAGTATTATTGAGTACCAGCATCATTAGAGACATTTATCACAATTCTGTCATTAGGCAAGACCTGAAACTTTAGAAGTCAATTGGAATTGCCAATATCCATTTTTCCAACAATATGAACAGTTAAATAATCAAACTGGAGTGACTATTCCATAGGTAAAAACATCATTTTCCATTTTCTTATGTTTGATTTCTCATTCTGACACTGAGTTTATGGATTTGCCCAGTCATTTGCCTTTGATTATCATAATTGTAGGTAGTAGTTTGTACACAAACATCTCTTTTACTTAGCACAACTTTTCATTGATATAATGCCTGTTTTCACATGCATGAAACTAATCAGAATTATAATGGGACAAACATCTGTCAGATATTCGACACTCAAACTTAGAAAAACTCATATGTCAAAGCAAGTACATTTCTGCAGCACAACTGCCACTCGATAATTACAGCACAAAAACCTCCCTCTCCCTATGGAAAATTAGGTAACTTTTTATATGCTGTAAGTGCACAGTTGCAGGCTAAATATTGTGTGTGGTTTTATTTTACCAACAGACAGCTTAGCTCCATAACTGACTGAGCCTTGTAAAGCACTGTATTAGTAACTGTTGATGTGCTTAAGTCTAAAATAGTTTATAGGTGGTATTTTTTCTGACAATGCTGACTAAAGTTACCATTTGGTATAGTGGAAATTCTTAAATAGCACCAACAACAGTGCACTAATAATAACCACAGTGACTGCAGGAGCTTGAGCAACGACCCTTGTCCAGCCTGTTGCTGGGAAGCAATCCTATTGGACAGGAGTTGGGCTGTTTCATTGGGACTTTCAGATTTCTTTGCTCATCCTTGCAAATTTCTGGTAATTTTCTATTTCCTCAAGTATTTCAGACTAATTTTAGAGACAGTGCCTAACATTTAGACCACGCAAACCTCCTAAGAGCCAAATACTTTATCAGTTGTCACCAGAGGCAAGCATGGCCAAAGTTGTTCTATGTATCCTTCCTGGAGATGGAAGCCTTCTGCAGCTGGATGTTTCTCGCCTTGATTATGCTTCATAAGGAGAAACGCTTCCCAAAGAGTTCCAATAACTCCATTAACTTTCAACATTACTGCTGCTGCCTTTAAATCTGTGCCACTGACTTAACTGGGGCTTGCTAACCTGACATGGCTGCAGTGTCCATCCACAGAGCATCCCAGAATGCTCCCACTTTGAACATCACAAACCCTGAATATTTTTTCATGATAGATGTAATTGTCCTATTTTTTTACCAAGAACAAATTACTTTTGTCTCATACCACATGCATCGAGTAGGAAAAGAATGAACATCAGGTTCCTTATATTAATTAAGGCTATGGACAAAACTGATTAGTTTTTACATTTTTCTTGGACAGAACAGTATGACCCTAGCAGCAAAAATAGAGGATTCTCATTGATGCAGGTACTAAAAACTTAATGGTTTTCTTAAAACCTTGTAGAAAATAACAGAATATGAGATTCCAGTAACTTCTAGAGGATCCTGAACTCTCTGCAGAAAATAGGATATATACACAATTAAGACAAAGCTGTCAGTTATCCCTACAAAGGATTATTTTCTTTAAGTTAAAACCATGTGTGAAATAATGGGAATCGCTTTGATAATTTTTACGTTTAGTTGTTGAACTGCATTATAATATCCAAGCTAAAAAGCAGAATCAGCTCAAAAATCAGCATTCTCCTCTTTTGCAGCCACAGAAAGTACTTAAATTGAGGCTGAAAAACCTATCCTTTTAGAAACCTAAACCACTGTAATTGCTGTATTTTAGCCAGAATTTTACATTCCATTAACATTTTAGCAAGCAGTTAAAATTGCCATCTTCTGAGAAATTACTACCAATTCAAATGTTACGATGAGTACAGATGCATCCTTATTTTGTTGTTAACTTCTGGTAGTTAGCTAAGGACTTCTCCCTAACCTTATCCAGTATCTGGAGCCAGAAGAGCTACTCTCTGCCTTTAGCATCTCCGTCAAGGCAACGGTTGTACTGAAGTACCACAGCACTGTTCCTTCTTGGATGCTAAAGCTTCCCTGTCCCTGCAGCTGGGAATCACAGAGAAATCTAGAGAGAGATGGACCAGAGCAGGGAATTTTGAATGACCTGAGCTGTCACCCATCCTTTCCAGCAGCTAAACCCTAACTGTACTTCTGTTCACAGCCAAAAACAAGTTCTGTTGTAAGGGTTACAGTAACAGTAGGGTGGAAAGTAAGACCTGCCTAACCTTTCCCCGTGTGTATATTTATTTTACAGCCTTGTTTTTCCACAGTTGCCATTGGGTGTAGCACCACAGCTGTCCTCGCTTGCTGGCAGTGTATTTTTATTCACTTATCTCCAACCTAGCAGTTATTTTGTTCCATCAGTGTTTAGTTTCCAATTCCCTTACCCTGACCCCCTGCAAAGAAGAGAGGGTCCTCTGTTTACCCCTGAACCTGGTCCTTTCAAGCAGCTTTATCAGGGGTGCACTGACTTCAGTGGTTTGGACAATCCATTTAACCTCTCTGAATGGGTTTCTTAACTCTTAAAGATGTCATGATCTCTGCTGGTGTCAGACTTCATCATTGACCTTCCAGACAAAAGTAATACAGAGCACAAAACATCACTGTTTCATGTGATGTTATCACTTCATTTTCCTGTGATCTGGAAAACACCATGCTTTCCCAGTCAGCTTCACTTGGTTTTAATGCAAAGAATCTTATTTTCAGCCTATTGCTGGATCATTAATTTGGATTAATTCACACCCCAATTATACAACTCAACTGCAATTCAACCAATTAAGAGCAGCTTTGAAGGAGTGAAAAGACTCAGATTTTGCTTTCCACCACAGAACAGCCTAGGATACTGACCATTTGTTTTCATTGCTTAAACTTCCCTCTTATAAATCTGAGACAACATCTCCCTGTGCTGCAGCACTAAAGGGATAAACACTAAAGGGATAAACAAAATTTGAAGTATTCCAAGGAGCTCATCTATCATGGAAATGAAGTTTTGATCTGTAAGGAGAATAGAATTAAAACCAAGAAAAATCTCTGTGACAAAGAAAATCACCTCTCAAGTATAGAGATTTCTGACCAGTTGCAGAGTGAACTTCTGTAGCAGCCAAGAGAACCAACGGAGGAAATATAGAGCCGAAGAGGAAACATAGATCACAATGTCTTACAGCCAAGGCGCTTTCTTCATCATGCACACAACTCAAAAGCAACCTCTCTCACAGGGAACCGGTTATCCAAAAGGTCTTGATTCAGCAAATTTGGCTTAAAAAGAACACTAAGCATTTTCCTAAGCTTTGAAAAAGCAACTTAAGTCAGAGGAAGCATATGGAGGTGGCACCCACAAACCCATCTTGTAACTTCAGCCAGACTTTGAGCTCTTACATTCTCTAAATAGTTCTCTTACTAGAACACGAGTTCAGTTTTACAACCACCCTTTCAAAGCATGCTTTCATGTTCTTATTCTACACGTGATACATGAAACAGATTTAGGTACCTAATAAGTAGGCAGACAGATACAAAATTTTTGGCCTTAGGTTTTAAAGAGCAGAGATGGGGGAAGAGTCCCAAAAGCAGACCCAGAGCATCTTAACAAAGGGATGGGGATGCATATGCCTGGAAAGCACCTGTTAGTAGAGATTAGCAAATAAATCTTTGAGGAATAGATGAGTAATTCCCCTACCAGCAACACAGACAATACTGGAAAGAGAAAATGGCATCTATAAAAGTAATCTGTAAATATAAAATCCTGGGCCTCTAAGACTGGAAAGCTTATTTTTATGCAGTTATTTTTGTGTTACATGTTTCCACTTAACATTACAGACCTAATCATTTGCAGCTTGGTAGAAGGGTTGAAGCCCACTTGCACACACCCATGTTTCCATACGCAGCCTTTCTGTGAGCGTTATCTTCCTGGCCAAGCAACTGCTTGACTTGTTCACACAAAACCTCTGCACACTCAAATGCGCTTTCCTTTGCTTCTCTGCCTTGACTTTATGGCAGTAAATGCTCTCACACTGCACGGCTGCTGCTCAGCATGCACACTTAAAATATGTGAATATAAAAAAGCAACCAGCTTGCTACAATAGGAGAAACCATGTCCAAAACTGTAGCCGCTTTCCAGCTGGATGTACCTTCCCAAGCATGGTTCTGGGTCAGGGACATCAATTGCAATGCAACTTATGTGTCCAGCTAGCAGTTGCTCTGAGACAGATCATAAAAGACTTGTGCGTAAAGTTGAAGCAACTCCAATTTGTATTAATTCAGATGTAACAGAATCTCAAACTTTCCGATTTAACTCAGGCAAGAAGAGAAATTCCAGCAGCAAAGAGATATTCTCTGAGTGCTTCTCAATCAGCAGACCTGCTGCTGCAAACAGGCACTTTCAGCTTATCAGGAAAGGATGCTACTGAAAAGGCATTTTCCAACTGATGCTGCTCACTGTCCTTGCTCTAGTCTATCTCAACATCTTCAGACACTCAGCACACACCTTCCACATCTAGACAAACCTGGTTGTCTTTCAGCCGCTGCATTGAGCCCCACAGTGGAACTTTCCATTTCCTTCTGCAGAATAGCTGAATTCTACTCTGTGATCCAGAGCAATGTGCAATAGTTAAAGCCCACATACATCTCAGTATAGACCTTCCCTAAGTTTCTCCAGCTGCGATTGTTTAGGTTTATTGGAGGCTGATAGGTTATACTGCTTCTGGGAGCTTAAAATTGCTGTAGCATGAGCATGAATCAGTTGGTTCAAAGTGGAAAGTTCACATAGGTCAAGACATGCATCTTACTAAACAATCAAAATCAAGCATTTAGAAGTGTGACAACCTGGAGCTCACTGTATTAGGTGGCATCACTAGAAATACAAGTGGTATCATCCAGTGGCTGTGCTACTATGAACAGGAAAAGACCAGAAATCCCATGGGCTCATGCCAGTGAGGACTGAAGTGCTTTAACCCTTCGCATAAACAGAGCATTGGCCACAGCATTCCCCTTACTAACCTTCCACTCAATCTTCTTTACGTGGTGATAACATTCCCTAACAATCCAGCCTATTTACAAATCTGGTTTTGCTCACCCATGGCCTTATCAGGGCAGAACTGAAGCAGGGCTGGCTCAAGGCTTCCACAGAGCAGCAAGGATGAATTTTGTCACTCCAAGAACAAGAGGCAACTGCTGGGCTTGCTGCTTGGAGAGACGAGAGGGATGTGTGGAGAACAGGGATGGACCCCAGATCTGGTCTTCTCCTGCTGAGCAGGAGGAGAAACCCTGACCCTGCACCATCAGCCTGGACCACCAAAGCACTGGTGAAGAGTTCACTGCATTAAGCTCCCCACCCTAACATCAGTGAGATCTTCACATAGCTCTTGAAACAATGAACAAAACCTCAGTCTCACACCCCCTCCTTCGCCGTCTGCTATCTGAAAAATGGTGGGAGAAGTGATTTGGGAACAAACACATCTTCAGATTGCTTTTAAATGGGGCCATTGCTCTTAACTTCATGATTTTCCATCAACTGTTCCAAAATTTGGCTCTGGAAATCCAGAGGGAGCTCTGAGAGGCAGACAACCACCACAGTGAGCAGGTAGCACATCCATTTCCCCAACTCCTCCCCATTAGAGAACAGACAATCATACTGCAACTGATAGTAGCAGTGGATATAACCTGCTCTGTGGGGAAAGCTGAGTTAGTGCTTTTCATTCCTTTTAATCCTCCTGAGCTGTAACACCCCTCATGCAAGGTCAAAAGACTTGAACCTGATACTAAGCTGGTGAGTCAGGTGGCCGGCAATATTCCTTTCACCCAACCCTATTTTTGCTTACCTGCCATTTTAAAGCCATTTGTAAATATAGATCAGAGGGTTCATAAGCAATAGGATATGGAACACCTTGCAGGAAAGATTCTAGCAACAATGAAGTTCCCCCCCCCCCCCAACATTTCCATTCTCTTGTAAGTGCTCTCTTTTACAGATGGAAAAAGCTGAAGCCCAGAAACCAGTTCTTACCACACACACAACTTTTTATATTCCACATATGGAGATTACATTTTAGAGTATGGGATACAAACCTGAGATGCATGCTAAAGCCAGCACTAACAGCCCTTCCAATTAGTGAGCAATGGTCCTGCAGGAGGTATTGAATGAGTTCCTCTGCTCCTGCTGTGTTCAACATGCATCTCTTGGTGGATCATTTGCTCAGCCTGTACTTTCAGTAATAGGTGTGCATGGGGACAGTTTCTCTGGAGAAGGAGCATTCATTACATATTCACTCTGCAGCTTGTCCTAGAACAACATATTTGCATGTCTCCATCCAAACAAGCTTCCAAGAAGAGGTTGTTTTTTGTTAGGAGTTGGGGATATTTAAGGCGCTGAAGTGCATGAGATGGTTTTCAAAACAGATGTGAGCTGAGAGTTCATTCTCCCATTGGATTTCATCACACAGGTATAAAACACTGTAATTGCACAGAAAAATGCTCCGGACACAGGGGGTATTTTCTGCAAGTGAGTGAAGAGTGATTGTTATAACTTTTATCCCAAATTATCAGTAACTGACAGCTTTGGTGAAGTTGATTTTTTTTTTTTTCCCCCTTTTTTTGACCTATTTTTTTTAGTAGATTCCTTTAGGAAAAAAAGAAACTCAGACCCAGGTATAAAAAATTATCTTTCCAATGAAGTTTTTTGCAAGATATATTTTCAGGTCCCAAAATTTCAGTAAAGGAGGTCACAGACAAGGGCATACATAGGAAACCAGTTCTTGGTTAGCTCTAATCTTTGGTATTTCAGTGAGATTTCCTAAAGCACTCATCCATCTCCCTGGCATGAGTTGCACTGAGCTGGCCCCCAATCACTTCTGAAAATCCCACCTGCAATGATTAATTATTCACAGCATTGCATACAAACCCCTATGGCTCTTTGACAATTCATTGTAATAAATTAGGCTCTGATTGGATTTCCCCCCCCCCTTGCATTTACACAGCTTAATGTTATTTAAGACATTAATACCTAACAGCACAGTGTGTTTTCATAGGAACTGAAAAACTGAGTTTGATATTGAGTACGTTCACATGCACCTACACAATGAGGCAGGTCTTTCATGACTCTCTAACAAAGATGCTCGGGGCTGCAGAGACTGTTTCACCCCTGCTGCACTTACTGTGTACATCATGGTGAAATGCAAGGTTTTCAGCAGACCACTCTGCAGAGAGATGCAACTGGGGTTGTATTCTTGAGCAACATCCAGTTCAAAGCAGAAGAGGGCAGGATTTAAGCAAAAAAACGTTCATTCTATATTATGTTAATTTATCAGAATATTCTAAGAAATTAAGAGACCTATGACTAATACAAAAATCAAAGGATTTTTGTTGAGCATCCACTCAAACCTCTGGTCAATCTGCAGGTACTGGGTTCCAAAATCCAGTGATGACCAAGTGCACTCAAGCTAGGCTGAGCACTGACTGCCTCCTTATTCCTGGTGGCAAGGAAACGGCCAAGAATCAAGTTGGAATCATTAAGAAAACATAAATAGACTTGATTCAGTTAACTGATGCATTCAGCAGATGTAATCCCTAACCAATGGATTATACACAGTGTTCAATGCGTAATTCTGATCTGCTCTTTATTTCTAAGAGAATGAAAAGGATCAGGTCTATTTTTAACTTCCTGGAAAGTTTAAAAATAAAGAACAGCTTTCAATAATGCATTAAACAGCAGGTTTCAGCTGTCTTAAAATGAGCCAGCGTAAATCAGAAAGGTGAAATCCTGTGGCTTTACTATTCAAACGAGTAGGTGAACTAAGAACAGCACATAAGGAACAAATAAAAGACTGAGGTGTATTTGCTGATAAATACAGGTACACTGTGTGTGGGGGATAGGTTTAAGGGATGGCAGCGAGTCTTAAAGTGGCCTGGAGCTTAATTCCCACTCAGCTGAAGAAGCATTAGGGAAAAGGAACAGAAGTACACATAAGCGTTTCACTTGTGATGAAAACACATGCACACGCTGGGTTTGGATCTTTAAGATCTCCCCAGTCCAGGCTTTGCATCTTTAAGAATCTGGAGTTTCACTTGAAGAGATTCTCCATCTTTTTTTCCTCCTTCACAGTGCTCATTTTTCCAGCGCATTTGTGCCCTGTGCCTTTCACTGCTTAAAAATCAGTTGAAGCCTTCAGTCAGCCCGGGTTGGGTTTACATTAGTACATCCCACTGCAGATCCTTGGTGTTGGGGAGAATGTAACCAGTGGTCAGTGCACAAACCTTTCTGGAAACCTCCCACCCACTGCACCAAAATAAGGAGCATTGAGGGCTGTAACAGAGCCCTCGTTCCCATCTCTTCCCCCTCCTTAGCCTTCTTAACCACTTATCAGACTATTAGCCTGACCACAGGCATCCAAATGCTTCTGCAGGACAGTGTCCCCTAAAGTAAGATGAGAACAGCCTTAGTGGGAGAGGTTAACATCACACACCACCACAGGTGGATTAACCAGGGTCAGGAGTTACAGCTATCACTTGTGGCTGGTTCAGCCACGATCCTTGGAGGCATTTAAAAGATGTCCCTAAGTACCATAATCTATGCACCTCTTCAGTTGTGGACTTGGCAGTGCTGGGTTAACAGACATGATCTTAAAGGTTTTTCCTCACCTAAATGATTCTGTGATTCATTTCAGACATACCAAATGATTCCTTCCTGTTTCAAAGAAACACCAACAACTCAACAGATAGAAAATGCTTTGAGAAATAAACTTTATTGACATTTCAGCTCAGATAAAGCCTCAAGTTACAGGTAGCCCATAAAACTAAAATTCAACCTTGCCTCTACCATCAGATCCTGTTAATTTTTCTCCCATTTCATTTCTCTCTCCACACTAAAGGAATTATTTTCCTATAGGCCAAGAAAAGGAAATACTAATAATGAAGTAACTGATTTCACATAAGCAGTGCTGAAGTGAAGAACATTTAGAGATGATGCCCAGGCCAGCTCGGACCTCAGCCATACAGGGGCTGGCACAGAAGCCATGGAGAAGAGAACACCTAATAAGCAGTTTGCACGTGGTTTGAAAGATAGGTTTTCATTAAAATAACTAATGTGAATTTCTGTCAAGAAACCCTAAAAAGAAAAATCTCTTTTGTTGAAGTAATTTTTAAATATTCAGTGACATGAAATGAAAAACATTTAATATTTATCTATATAGAACTGTGCCCATATACAAAATATTACCAACCTGCTGAGTTCCTAAAGCATTCTGTTTTGTATGACCTGATGACCATTGCAGCAGCAGGTGATTAGAAACCAAACAACTCATAGAACAGCACCTCGAACACCAAGGAGGGAGAAACCCATTCCCATAACACTGTCAGAAGGGGATCTTTACAACAGCAAGATCAGTTTCACCACATTGCTTTGCTCAACACTCACTCATGGGCTGCATTAGGATTCATACTCAAGTTATCCCATGACGTTGCAGTGGACTTGCTCAAGTGCTCGCTGCAGCCAGGATGGTGCTGACAGGCTCCCATCACCCCATGTCAACATTACGCTGCTCCTGGCTTCCCTTGCAGCAGCACAGAGCCAGCCATGCTCTGCCTTCCCTTGACTGTAATAGCCTCACACCGCTGCAAGCAGGGGCAAATTTGGCTCCATGCATTAACAGCTGAACTGAAGACAGACAATGCTAATTAAAATGATGAGTAATTCGGTTTTAACTCCCTCAGGTAGCTGGCATATCCCTCTTCCCCCTACTTAAGTATGGGAAATAGCATCCTATATAAATAATACAGTAAATTTAGCTGTTGAAAGCTAGCAACAATCCGGCTTTTATTGGCACTTCTCTCTATATGCCCTGACTTCCATTTCCCCATGTATTTTAAGTGCCAGCTTCTGTGCATATTGGTACCTTATGCTTAGCCAGTTGCATACTGTAAATATAGAAGACTTTTAACCTAGGGCTCAGCCCTGATCTTCCCCCCTCCAATATTTTTAAGGAGAAAAGGTCAGGGTATTCCAGTGAACTGACGCACTCTGTCTAATTTATAAAGCAAGAAGCTTAAAACTGTGCGTCATTTGACCATTTTCCATTTGTTCATGCTGAGATTAAGAGATGGGCTTATTGTTGAGCTTATAGTTGAAATTACAACTAAGAGGAAAAAAAGGGTTATAAGAGATCAGTAGCTGCAGCTGGGCTTTGATTTACTGCTGCCCAGTCATGGCAATGTAAATTAGAAACCTTGAAAAAAGCAGCTCATGGGGATTGAGAGAAGCTGAGTAATGAACCATTTCAAAGGTAAAGGTTTCCAAATGAAACTGAGGAGCCAGGGCTTGCTGTGAGCAGTAACAGCTTATTTAATTGCCAAAAAGCATCTGTGACAACCGAGTGGCATGCAGCTGTGATTGCAAGGGAGAACAAACCCAGCATCCACATCAGAAATCATCTGTAAAGCTCAGGAGTCAGCATATTTTATACTACTCCATCACTGCACTGTGACCTCTCAGGTCAGATGGATGGCAAGGGTTATGTATCCATTAGAAGAGAGCCCTTTCCTTGGGTACCTTTCCACCATTTCTTCCAATATATAGGATGTTTTAACTGCATGAGTAAGTTCAGGATCAGAACTAATCTCACAATATACATCTTGCAGCAGGGCAGGCAAGGCCAACAAATAAAACAAGAGCTGACCAATGAAGGGGTGTCTGCTCAGAGGCATTTATTCAAATAGGTGGTTGTGAGTGTGACCACATCTGCACAAAGGGAGCCCTAAACCCTGAACTGATGCAAGCTCAAGTGTTTCAGCTGAAGTTAGTGGAGCCATGGAAATGACTACAAGCAGAATGAGAGTTTAAAAGAGGTTTTTCATCAAGTAACACAGATCAGGAAAGTTCAATCAGGTTTTAGCAAAATAGAAAATTCATGAGAATGCTTGCAACTGATTTCTTTCCACATTTTCTATACAATCTGAATCCCAAATTGATTAGTATTTACATGATAGTGGTAAGAAGGGTAACAGATTTGCTGACATTTCCTTGGAAGAAGAGCTGCTATCTATAGCATTTTCCATTTTCATCTGGGATATTTTTATGGGACTGGAGACAGATGGATTTTCTCGTGAGGTGAAATTAAGAACATCGCCATTTAACTAATGTATTTCCATGTGTGACCAATCACTAATACCAGAAGATTTTGCTCAAGCTAAATATAAGTATTTTTCACCACCAAACAGCTTCCTTCAGTGGTGGAAAACCAAGAAATATTAACTCTGCAAACTTTGGTGAACATTCAGAGAGGTGAAAAATGACAAAGCTGATGCCAAACGCTGCTCAAGCTGCATGTGATAGCCAGCCCCATGCAGGGTAGGTACTCTGCTGTTTAGAGGAAGAGTTGTCATGAAGTATCTATTAGCAAACTTTCATAGCTATGAAAAATACTTGATATTTTCCAGAGCAATTCCTGAACTGAAGCACCATAAAAAATAGGAAAGTGCAGCTGCAGGAAAAAACAGAGCAGCTACTCCAACACGTGCAGGCTACAACAGGTCACCTAAGGAAGAAAGTACCCCTCCAAGCACCACACAGGATTCACGAGTCAATGTTGAAAAAGCAAATAAGCTTAATATTCATTATTAAATAGGTTCAAGAGCCTATTATGAAAGAGCTTGTTTATTGTCAGCATTTCCAGCTCCTGGTGCTTAAGTTTCACATTTCCTGATCACCGTGTTTGCCCCCTTCCCTGCATGTGCAGTTATCCATCATCTCTTGTATTAGGCTGCAAGCTGTTCAAGGACTCATCTTTACGAAGCCAGGGGCCAATATTGTGATGGGCTGTTTGCACATCATCTATTATTGGGCTTTACCTGTGACAAGTTCACAGAGGTGATACAGGAACACAAAAATCTAAGATAATGCATCAACTGAAATATTTAAGTTGAGATTCAGACTTGAATCTTCAAGAAGCTGTCCCCAAAACTGCCAATGTGACCCAAGGAGGATTGTGCACATGTTCATGTCAAAGAAATGGGAGTATTAAATACAACCAGCAAAGGATTTACAACACACTTTTGGTGTGAAGACAGCCGATGACTGCAATGGAGCTTCTCAAGTAAAGTGACATATAGGCTTAGTCTGCACAACTGAGTGTTCACCTTCACGAATCGACCTGAGCTTTGCTTGGCACAACTCATTCTCTACAACACAAATTCCACCCATTCTGATGCCCACACACTAAATCAAGTATACAACCAACATTCACATGTATGTGTGTTTCTTTGGATTATGCCTTACTGTAAAGCCAGCCAAGATTTTGCTGTTACTTTCAAAGCAGAAATGTCACTGCAGAAATAATGCTTAATTCCAGAGGGTTTATACATCCACAGAGTATCTTAAAGTCTTCCAACCCCTAATGCATCAAGAAGTGTTTTAAGATATGGAAGCAATGTTATCCAGTTTTGAAGTGGCAATTTGTGATGGAGACAAATTATCACTACTGCCTAGTTCTCACATAGCATTTTAATACTGGAGACCTCAAAGTGCTGACAGAACAATAGCTTTAGTCCAGGGCTTTCCAGCCCAGTTTAGCATCCTCAGCATTAGACCATCTGTATTCCAGCTCTCACTTTAGAAGTGCAGTGCATGTGGGACCTCTTCTGATGCTCATACATGGAGCAAATTTACTTTTTACTCAAAAAACACAGGTAAAAACCCCAGAAAATGAGGCAACAAAAAAAAGCATAAGGCAGCAGCTCATTAATTATCAAGACAGATAAAACCTCTATCTGTTTAAAACTGTCTTTTGCAATGATAACTAGAACCTAGCAGCATCACTGTAGTAATGACATTTATTTATCTCTAGGCCAATTTACAAGCCTTCTGTCAGATAAGGAATTTCAGAGCTTTACAGAAAAATGCATTCAGCCATGGATGCATTAGAGCAAAGCAGATAAAGTTTAGTATCTGACCTATGAAGATTTAGATGTTCTTATGGCATGAAACATATTGTGCCAATTTTATGGCTCTAGCAAACAGAATAAATGTCATTGTCTTTCCAAGAAGGGATCTATTCTTGTTTCCTTTTTTATTGAAGGAGGAAGACTAATGGTAACCTCACTAAATCCTCAGTCACCCCCACACAATGTGTTTTTGGACATTCAGAATATGATGTTCAGTAACAGAGGAAACTCTTCCTTTATTTATCCCCTTCTGCCCCTCCATCCCATTCAAAAACTCCCCAGATCGCACACCTCTTTTTGCCACCCAGTCTGTAAATATCAAGTCCTCATATAACAAACAGGTATGAAAAAAGCACTACACAGAAACCCTTTTTGGCTCCATGGCCCTGAAGCCTGATTTCTTCAGGAAGCTTGACAAAAAACTTGCTGCAAACACAAGAATCACACGGGGAATTCCAGGGGGAATTCACTTACTGTATTGCGATCTGTCAAAAGGAGGTGGCAGAAGTGATTCTCGTGCCAAAGACTATTTTCTTCCTGAAGTTACTGAGGATTAGTTAAAACCACAGCAGAGTCTTGCTGAGAAGTTGGATTAATACTTACAACAGAGTGTAAAAGCCA
The DNA here is from genome assembly GCA_024733675.1 of Psilopsiagon aymara. Classification (NCBI taxonomy): domain Eukaryota; kingdom Metazoa; phylum Chordata; class Aves; order Psittaciformes; family Psittacidae; genus Psilopsiagon; species Psilopsiagon aymara. Next base: position 15,427 of record JANRGW010029533.1, read on the forward strand.
ATTCCTCTGACGAAGCAGGCTTGCTCAAGCCACCCTCTACCCCAGGAACACCACATAACCACTTCTGGGATTTAGTACTCAATCAGCAAAAGATGCCTATTTACTATAAAAGCTCATTAGCTGTTGCCTTCAGGTCTACTCTAACGACAGAGGAGCCTTTCTGTTGGCTCAGTTTATCTTTGGATGGGCTTCTGAAAGCAGATATTAAATACGATGCTGAAAACAGCTTTTCATCTCCAGAGGAACCTGCCACACAAAGGCACCTGCGTGCCCTTAAAGGATTTGGGGCTGATATAAGGGAGCATCACCCAGGCTGGTCAGCTGCATTCACCCCATCAGTGATTTAAAGCCTTGAGGTTGTCTTAGGAGAACACAGGGCAGGTTTAGCCTCTTTTAGGGCAATAGGAATCTCTCATGGGAGTCATGAGTAGGGCTGGAACCCCAATCTGCACATGCTGGCTGTAGGCATCCCAGAGGAGACTGAAGTGAACCTCATCTCCACCAAGCAAACAACACTAGCTTGGGCAAACATGAAACTTCAGTATAAAGGGCTCCATTCAAAGGCAGAGGCTTTAACCTCTTCATAACATAATGCAACAATAACAGCAGCAAAAATTGACAGTATCAGTGGAGAAATATCATGCCAAGCAGGGGGTATGACCTTCTTGGAGGTGAAGTCATTGCCTTTTACACCAGCTTTTTTTTACAGGCAAGTCCTAGCATTTATTTCAAAGCTCCATAAAAAAAGCCTTCCTCATCACACTGGTCTAAAATGGACAAGGAAGGAGCAATTCCGGAGAGAAATATTAGCAAAGAGATTTTATCCCTGCATTTTCCTCACTTAAAGCTATTTAAGCCAAACAAACTGAAATCCATCAGAGTACCTGTTGTTCCCAATAGTATGAACTACAAGACAAAACAAGCATTTGAAAGCAGATTGGCTAAATTCTACCTTCATGTACTTCCCCTATGAACACTGCCATCAATGGGAGTTTCACTAAAGTTTCCAAGCTTTTAACTTTAACCCAAGTGTCCAGCAGTTGCAGACCTTATGTTAAGGAGTGGGATGCTTATTGAGTAGTGATGACAATTTCTCATTGGTCCTAATTAGAAAATAATTAGGACAAGAATCCTAATGCAACACTAGTGCCATGGCTCACTGCTTGTGTCTGTTAATCAGAGCCTGGCACCAAATCTATATACTTTCCCATAACAAAAGAAAGCCAGTACTACAGAGCCATTTTTAATAATCCCATTCAGTATGCTACAAAGTAAATTGATTATTTAATTGGAAATGATGTTAATAGGAGGCTGGTTTTGCAATTACCATTAAAACCCAATGTCCCTTTCGCTTTATCTAAGCCATGTCTTTTGCTAATGGTGTTCTCTTGGATTACTGTCCTTTTATCAGTTGTGTTTTTATGAGACTCATCGGACCCAATTTGATGTTCCCAGGTATTTCAAATAGAACACACCGTCCATTGTTCAAAAGTAATATTATTAGGAACTGGGGCTAAATACATTGTGTTACAATCTTTTTTCTTTAGAGAATTAGATTCGGATTCTTTGAATCTATTCTTGCATTATTCAACAACTTTTAATAGTGTAAAGACATGAATCATTTAATGGAAAATGTTCTGATCTCAAACAGCCATTATTAGCTCAAAAATTCACCATTCTCTGTTCTCATCCATCCATCTCTGCTAAGACCAAAAAGCAGCCACTGCTTCATGTGGCCCATATCATTCCCATAGTGGTAAAAGAGAGAAAATCACTGCAGACCTCTGGTAACCAGAGTTGTGTTTGGTCACCAGTGGTGTGACCATCAGTGAAGAGCAGATGTCCACTGTTAAAAAGGCAGCATCTCAGCTCCCTGAAATCAGTAATACATTGTTTTTGCATGACAATGGGCACTGGATAAACCATTGAGTAACACCAGCATTGCCCTCTGGAATCATTAGGCAGTAGCATCTTGTGCCAAAAGGAAAGAGTTAACTCCCAAAGATATGTGCAAGCAGGAAAATTACCTCACATCTGTATTATATCCTGTACTGACAGGTGTTTGGTTGCTGTAACACCCCCTTAATTTATGATCCCCCTGGTACAGAAAGACTTGTGTCCTCCCTGATAAAGCTCTGAGCAGCTCCAACAGCATTTAGCTCTTTGAACTGACAGTGTTAGAAGCACTTGGGCCTCTTCAGAATTGAACACCACAGGGTTCATCTTGCAACTCTTCGCTCGCATCTGTTCCTGCTCCATTCCATTTAATTAAAAGGTACCTAATGCAGTGAACCAGGTTCACAGCATCAGGCCTGATGTTCTCAATATCCCACATGAGCTGGTGTTTCGTGGCTTTTCCACTATCTCGACTTCCAGTTCCAGTTTGCATTTCTTACCTCACACTAATATTTGCTTTCATAGGCTATTTCAATACAGTGCATCAAGTGCCTGTTTGCCCAAGATTATATTCAGATGGTCACAGCAGATATTTTGATTTGGCTCTTGTTATAGGAAATCCATAACTGAAGAACAAAAAACCCCCTTATGCTAAATACATCTGAATTTACTGCAGTTTCTGGCTTGGTAACACATTTTGTCTTCTGCTTTGAAAGAGAAGAAGTGCATCATTGGGGATTACTGTAAGAAAAGCAACAGAACTTGTGCCTTGCATCCATACACTCCCCACATCTGCCCCTGACCATCTGTCACCTTGGCATTATTCTTAGCTCCTAAGCGCTTTGGGACAGTAACTGCCTTTTTGTTTGGTCAGCAAGAGGAAGGCAGATGCACTGTATTTAGCATGCCAGAGTGCAGGTAAGCGATCACACCTAAAATAACCATAATTTCCCCCCACCACAAAGTGTGGTACCATGACTCAGGCATTGCAAACCTACCCTGGCCTCCAGCTGCCTGCTAAGATCCTGTACTGGGCCAGAACCATTTGCCATTTTAGGATTAATGCAGCAAAATACGCCAAAAATTGGAATATTGCTCAGTACTTAACTGAAACATCAGCAAGAAAAATACTTTAGAAGATACATGGCTGGATTCCTACTTATCTCTCTTCTTTATTAAAGATCCAACTAATAAAATAAAAGGCAGCTCTGCTCTAAGAGTTTAAGCACAGCAGAAGCTGAATACAAGTGCTTTTGCCCAACCCAATGAGTTCTTTGGAAGAAAATCCCATGTGTCAGCAAAAACCAATTTATCCAAGCACAAGTGAGAAAGCAGGTTTTGTGCAGGCTGCAATGAAAACAAACCAAGGGTAGCAAATTGCTCAGAAGAGACAGGAAAGACAACAAAAAAGGAGACAAAAATGAGATTTAGAGGATGGAGGAAAAAGGTGACAAGAGATAAGCAACTAAGAGTGAAAGAATTACAGTCCAGGGCAAACTTACAGGGTGTGATAAGGCTCTGTGTGCTAGAATCAGGGTGAAATTTGGGAAGGGAAGAATGAGGAAAATGAATACTGATAAAGAAGATTAGAAAGAAAACATCTCCTCTGTATATTATCCACATGAATACCTTTAAGAGTGTTCAAGAAGCAAGTTCCAGCTGTGAACTGCTGGTCAGGCTCAGACTAAGAGCAAGAGCCTTTTGCCGACTGCTACCCCTTGTCGTAAGACAAAGCCTCACACTGCCACCATTATCTATGCATTTGGTTACCAGCTTAGTAAATAGTCCAGACATTCACAACACATTACAGTGCAGGGAACCACATGCCTCAAACTGGTGGGTGTGACTGTGGGGCTGAGTTTATCCTTATCCTGTGCCATTTGACTTTTCTGAGCCTTCCTAGCTGCGGCTAAACCCTAAACCCAAATGAAATTACAGTGCAACTCATTATAGGCTTGTGAGTTTAATTATTGGAACCATCCCCTGCACTTTGGCAGCTTAGCAGTTGAGCCTGCTCTGATGGAGTCACCCTTGGGAACTCTCCAGTGCAGGATTGGTGGTGATCAGCATCGTTAAACCAAGTTACATAAAGAGTAAATCACCAAAAAAATTACTTTTCAAATTGCCTTGCTGCTGTAGATTCAGGGGGAGAAAAGGGTATTTTGGTTTTATTTCTAGGAAAGATGAAAGCCAGGTAGCTGAACTGACCCTGCTGCAACCCTCTGACAAGCTCTGCCTTCTGTGTCCTTTAGCTCTGCTCATACATTTTGGATGAGGGAAGCGGCCCCAGTGTGCTGGTTAAAAGCAAGCCAGGCTCTCAGCATCCAAACTGAAGGTGCAAAAGGGTTTTCACACCAAAAATCAAGGCAGGAATGAGGCTGTGATAGGAATTAACTTCGAGAAGATAATCAGCACAAATTCAGGGCTGCTACCACACCTAACCTGCAACCACAGCTTTGTAAGCAACTGGTTTAATTTAGCAAGAGCAGACACGACTGACCATGAATATGCATTCAAACCTTTCTACCATGCTGACAAAACTACTCAGAAGTGCAGAATTGATCAGTAGGAACCTGAGAAGACATACTACTTTTTTTCATATAAAGCCTTTGTGAGTTATATCCTTATGATAAAAGCACAGTCATTTCTGGCCATAAATATTAGCCCTTTAAAAATGTAAGTGCATCAGACCTGCAGTGAACTATTATATAGGAAGCCACAGACTAAAACACTTGCCTCTGCCCATGCCTGCTCCTAAACACTTCCAGAGTTGGGTTCAACTTACAGGTGAGTACATACATATATAAATTAAAGGCCTAGGTCAGATAAGGAAGGGAAACCTAGAGATCTAGGAAATCTAATATGAAACTTGGAGATTCAGACTGACACTGAAGTCAGTCACTCCACTCTTGGGGAACGCATCAAGTTTTTACTGGAGCAGCAAATGCACTTCCCACCCCTTCAAGGTTTTGAAGGTCAGGCTTAGCAAGCCACTAGTTTGCAGTATTGCAAAACAATGACTGCTGTAACACATCTGGCAATGTGTCATGTATCACCCACCCCTCATCTCATGAAGCGGGAAGGTGGAATTTCTTAGAAAAGAATTACCGAAGCACTGATTTTAGCTGTTGTAATAACACATATTTGGTCACAGAGGGAAAAATCACATTCCAAATCAGCCCAGGAACCATCTGAAAAGGAGCACACAGCCTCTACAAGCAGAGCAGTGTGAGCTGCTTCCTATCTGGAGTCATTCTGACTGGTCAACAACAAAATAAACCAGCAGATGCTTATTTTTCATTTTAACTTTAACAGTGCCTCAGATTTAGTCACCTTGCCTGGCAGCAGTTATAAAAGAAGCATTAAGAAAACATCTACAGAGGGTCAATTCCATATTAACCTCCATAAATGACAACAAACACCATCAATGCCAGTTAGCTGTCCACAAGTCTGCTATGAATAATAAAACCCAGAATAAGGGGCTCTGGCAGTATGTCAGACATAGCGCTTACATTTTTATACCCTGAGTTACAACAGTTCAGTACTGCACTTATGGGCTGGTTGATTAAGAAACATCTTAGAGAATATTCACAGCTATGATTTCATGTAGAAGGGAGAGATTAGAGATCACCTGTAACCTGTTAATAAGAATCAAGGACACTGATAGAAAATGAGAACAAGGTTATAATGTTAAAACCCAATGTAATCTGTTTTTTTTTGAAGCCAGCTCTTAATCATGGATTCATTCACCAGGAAAATGAAAGTTTGAGAATGAGCATCTTCAAATTGGTATTAGCCTCAGGAAAGAGAGATAAAGGCAACTAAATGACCATTGCAAACATCCCACACTAGGCAGTTTATAGCACTCATGTAACATATGGGGTTTTGGTTTCTCCATCCCCGAGCTATGGAGAAACATGAATCCCAATGACAAATAAAGAAAAGGCAAGCTCAAAGCAGAGCACAGTAAACACTGAACACAATCAAATATTTTATTGAGCCAGAATTGCTGTTTCATTCAGGAAATTATTTGATACCATCAAGGGCTGAATAAGAGTTGGAAGTAGAGAAGGGGCCGAGCAAGCCAAATAATTACTCTGAATCTGTTGATTTCTTCCAGAGCAGTGGCTGCTGTACAGAACTTTAGAAACTACTAATTTGACTTGCACATTTACTAATCCAACACTGGGAAGGGGTGCGAGTAAGCACACTTACTGCAATGAAGGAATATCACCTGCCAGGTTGGTATGGGTTAGCAAAGCAGGTTAGATTACTTACACCCTGCAAGAGCAGGTGAGAGCAGAATGATGCATTTGTTATACTGCAGTCTTTAATAAGTTTCCCTATACATCCCATGCTTCAGCATCCACATTTATTCTCATTTCACCACCTCTTGGGGACAAAGGAACTCTCATTTTGTGAATGGGGATTTTTAGCTGAAAAAAGTTGCTAGGACAGCAGCAGCACTTCCCAACTGTGGCTGGCCCTGCTTTAAGAAAACGAAGGGGGGGATAATTCTCACAACCCAAGATATTAATTGTAAGTGAAATTCGTGACTTATTCCACACCTCCAACAAGAGGCTGGAGCTCCCTGGCATGCAGCATCCCTCATGTATCATTGCACAGGCTGAAGAAATAACTTTCAGGCTGAAAATGAGTGACGAACCATTCCCCAGCAAACACCTCTGTCTTCCCAATTCCTTTATCAAAGGTAAATATCTAAAGATACACTTACATTTCATAACTTATGGATTCATAGCAACCTAAAAATATAAAGATCTTAAGAGGTGCCTTTCTAGGCTTGACAGTATCTACATGATTTAAGCAGATTTTGGTAACTAACTGTCCAGCTCAAAAGGGCTGTATTGTCATCTCCCCATTCAGGTCACACATCAGCTCTGCAATGAGAGGAGGACACCTCGCACATCTGCAGGATACAGACAGATTGGGCTGGTGTTCACAGCACTTATCAGTTCCGCAGCCTGCATTTATAAATCAAACTCTTGGCTACAATGGGAAAAGGTTAAGAAGAACTAGTGAGGAATTCCTGGTGCGTCTAACTCCTTACAGCATGAGATGCCTAAGCTATCTGTGCATGAAGAGAAACATCAGCAGCATTGACGGGGAAGGCGGCGATTATCCCTTGGTGTCTGACCACAACTCCTTCCAGTAAATTAAAAGCTGCTATTAAAAGAAAACACAGCAGCTTTCTCCACTGTGTCCTTTGCAGGAACTGTATTACACAGATAATGAATCACTAGAGGGTGAACGCAGATGCCTTCAGAGTTTCCATAGAAATTCAATGTGCAATTAGTGTTAATGTAAGTGATGCTAAACCAAGGTGTTACTCAATACTCTAAATAATCACAATATACAATCAGTCTGAAACTAAACAGGCAAACATATCACAGGTGTCACCCACATGAAGTTAAACAGCTCTCTTTTCAAATACAAAGATGTTAACAGAAACAGAAGGTGAGATTCATGGGCTATATCTATTGTGGAATCGTGTCTGCAAGTACAACATCACATGCTGGACAGTTTGAGACAGCACTTGCTCAGCAGGTTGCCTCCAGAGAGAGTATTATATCTGATAGAAGAAAAAGGCAGACTTTTATACACAGGTTTTGAGCTCCCATGACAGCTTCAGAGAAACATTGCCTCCATTTTCATCTTACAGGGAAAATAAGCTCATTTTTATTTGAGGAGGTTCTCTTCAGATTTGTAGTCAGCTGCTTCTACTCTGAATCTGCCTCTTTAACCCTGCTCATTCCCATTAAGCTACAGAGCTCCCACCAGCTGAAGAGCTGAGTCTTTTGAGTCCCACTACTGCAGGCTGATGGGGTGACAGGTCATACAAGACACCAAAGGATAAAATGCATTCTAGGTACACAAAGAGCAGAGGAGGAGGAATTATCTCTACAGATGCACTCCTGTTTGTGAGCTTGCCTGTATGTATCATCACAATTGCAATTAAACACTCATCAATGAAGGCTGTCATTGCACAGGCAGCCCTGCCCCAGGAAACAGGAAGCACATGCATTTGGTAGCATCATGGTAACACTACACAGGGTGGGAGAAGGCCAGACAGTGAACACAGCTGGTGCCCTGGCAGAAAGTCAGAGGCACCAAGGAATGTTCTGGGAAACACTCAACAGAGCAGCACAAGGTTAATAAGCGGCTCCTATTTAGATTTCCCCTGCTCAGAAGGATTTTGCTGCCAACTGCTGCTTTTTACATCGCAGTACAGATTCCCCCCCCCCCCCACTGACATTCATAGTATCATTACTGTTCCCCAAGTACATATTCAGACGCTATTTATTATACTCTCTTTAACTCTACAGAGTTAGGGAGAGCTTTGGGAACTGTCCCTGCCACGCAGTGTTCCAGGAACTGCCACAAGGATGGGTAACTGTAAACCACGATTTTAAGATGAAACAGGAAGGAGTGCGATGTGAACTTCGCATCTCATAGTCAGCCTTGGGTGCAGCAGCCCTTCCAGCTTCACATTCAGAACCCAGTCAGGAGATGAAGATGTTTACAACTGAAGTTTCCAAAATATCTACAGGAATTTGGGAATAAGATCATTTTGTCCATTAGGGATTAATGATTTGACACACAGCCCCAACAGAATGAGCTGCACCAAGGGTTATTTCTTACAGCTGAACATAGAGGTAGGAAAGAGCTTTCAGTCTTCACCTATCATTCCCAAATCCATTTTCTATGACAAAGCTGGAATAGGGACAGGCAGGATTCCTCAGAGGATTCTCCTGACCAGGGGCTCACCAGTGTTCTTCACATAGACAAAACACTTGGGAAGCTTAAATGGACAGACACCTCTTTTGTCCATGCAAAACACTGTCTACCTCTTGATTTCCACCACTTTTAAGTTAGTATTAATATAAAGGACAAAGGAATCAGGTTCTATAAATTAGTTTAGAGCAATAAAGAAGCTGGAGGGACTGAGACTTTCATCTGCTTCTTGCATTATAGTGATAAAAGGAAAAGCTACAGTAATTCTACTCAAGAGCCTCAGAAGCTGGTAGTTGCCTTGCAATCCAAGGGAACAGTGGGCAAGAACACAGCATACAGTAATAACACCAAGTTGCTTTATTAATCCTGAAGTCAAAGCTTGCGCTTTCACACTCCAGTTCATTCAGGTTGACACAGAAGGCCAGCATGGTAGTAAATGATGGAGTTTCCTGCCAAATCAACCCCAGGAAATGCAGGAATCCCTGTCATTACTAATCCACACCGGATTTCCAGCCTAAAACAGAGACGGTAAATTCACTCTTGATGACAAATGAATGCCAGTCCTGCTGAAGCTTGCCCAGGAAAGGCAAATAACCCCACTGATGGCAAGGAACTCGGAAGCCATCTGTACTACTGATTTACTTTATCTCCAAATTAATTATTGCAGCCTGCAGCTGGGTAAGTTACAAGAAAGGGTTGACCTTGATCAAAGCTATTACTACATTCGGGTAGAAACTAACAAAGAACTTTGGGCTAGCACAAAAATCATACGATGGTAGTTGAAAGGGACCTCCAAAAATGGTTTGACCCTACCCTTCAAGGGAAAGGAAGCCTAAGTGAGAACAAAAGCAAAAGGCTTTCAGAAAAAAAATGCTATTTAGTTATTTGTAGTAGTGGAAAGTTTCAGGAGCTCAATTCGGGAAACAGCGAAAAGACGATAAAACCCATTGAAAATCTAACCCAAAGTGGAATACAAGAAATCCTCAACCAGATTCAGAGCCTTGAACTGAACTGCCATCAGAACAGCCTGGCTGGTAACTCTTAGCTCTGGAGATACCTCTGAGGTAAAGGATCTTAGCTTAAGCCCCTGCCAGTTTTAGCAATATATTTGGGAGCTGTTATTAAGCCTGTGCTTGGTGCTGTGCTCCTGCAGCTGGGCGCTGGCAGCATGTTTGATAAAGGTGCAGCTGAGTACAACTTCATTCCCATCTTCTCCAAGCTCAAACCTGGTTGTGGAAAAAGTCTGTATCTGCTTTTTCCTGTCAAAGGGGCACTACCTGTCCCAGCACTACTTCCCATTCCAGAAAATGTACTGCAGGAGAAAGACAAAGAGATACCCAACTATCATTCAATTCATAGGGGATTCGCCTAGAAAGCTTCCATTCTGCACACATCTGATTGCACAGTTTGGTTTTATCAAGCAGCCTGCGTTTTCCAAAAGGAAGAGGGAAAAAAATGCGCCTTTGGAATAATGGAAAAACAAAGGTGGCCAGTGACTATCAATAACTAAAAGCCTCTCTAAACGAGCTTGTAATTGGCTTGCTTAAATGGATGCAGTTAACTGAGCGCCCAAGCTTTTGTAAAATACAAACCCCTTTTCAATAAGATGGGGATTTTCACTTGTTAAAAGGAATGATTCCATTATATATGTTGTAGAAAAAAGTGGTCCTGAACAGCCTGTGTTGTACCAGTTCTAATAGAGCTGCAACATGAAGTAATCAGGTTTGATTGGGGAGGAAAGCTTTGAAATACATTAAAACGCTCCTGCATCATGCTCCAAGTGGGCAGCCTGAGAGTGTAGGTCAAACACAGAGGTTTTTCCTGCCTTCCCACCCTGCTTACCTGTTCCTACTTCTGTAAGGCCTTACAAACACCTCACTGCACCTAAAGTGAGCTGGATCAGTGGCAAAGTTACAGTGACCTCAAGCAGTGAAAACACCCACCTGCAGAATAAAATCCCAGCCTGGGGTTATACAAAATGCTTTGCTTGGAATTTTAATTCACTTCTCTTGACATGGCAAGAAACCTGTTTCTATTTAATTGCTATAAACCTGCACATAGAAGTAGAATAAAGAAGAAGCAGGGAAAGCTGTGATTGCCCTGGAGAACCAGCATCTACTCCCATAGCACAGCACACGGTCTCCAAGAGCTGAGGATGCTAAGCTGCAGCAGGCATCTGAAGGATCACCCAGTGCTGGCCTTCTAACACAGCACAAGCTCCAGCTGAAAACAGCTTGACAAGTGTCACTGAAAACAAGCCCTTTAACACTCAGAGCAAGGGAGCCGTAGGAAATCTAAATCACTGATAAAGGATTATGTCCTTGTCCTGGCAGTAGCTGACCGATGCAAAACGTTCATTTACTGACATCCAGGACTTCCAGGTGTTTTGATATTCTGGAACTTCCCATCTTCCTATCTAATCCTCGTTAGAAATTTCCCTGCACATTATACAATTCTGAGAAATCAGAGCCCTCACACCAGCCTCCTGTTCTGCTCAGCCACAAGCCCCGCTCCTCTGAAGGAGACCAATGCAAAATGATTACGATGCAAAAACCAGGAAACTAAGATCCGCTTGTGGTTACACCTCCCTGAAATACCGCACCAAGAACCAATGACTTTGGAAAGCTTCTCTACTGACTTTGCTTTCTAACAGGCTATTATTTAATCCTAATAAGAGTCTAAACCACTCCAAAAGAAGCATGAGGAGAGGTACAGAGAAACAAGACAGTCAAGGCCATGGACCAGAGCAGCAGGCAAACCAGAGAAGAATCAGAGCTCTGAGATTCTTAGTTTACTATGCTATAACTAAGAACAGGATCACCACCCTATCTAGAAGGGTGTCTCCAACACCATCTCTTTGCATGGTAAAAGATGTATTATTTTTAAGGATCAGTTTCAGTTATGTTGCTAAACAGCCCATTTATTTGTTGCTATGCTACAGAGCAAACATTTTTGCCATTTGGTTTGTTTAATCGCAAACAAAAAGCTATGGGGAAGTGGTTATGTGTTCTGATTTACTACAGAGAAAACCTAGCCTTAAAATGAGAGCAGCCTGGCTTCACAGGCAATTCCTAGAAATTAAACATGCAATATCCTGTCTGGTGCCAAGCTTCAGAGTTACCTTAAGGCAACAAGCACAGCTGAGGGAGGTGATGAAAGTGCAACAGGAGCCCTTCCCATCCTGAGCACCCAATGGGAAATGTTGTGTACTGCCTTCTGCCTGGAAAAGCAGCATCCATGATGGAAACAGCAACCAGGAGCACTGCACCAAGTGTCCACTCCAGTGCTGAAGCACTTGGAGTACACTCCCACTGCAAAGCATCACAGCCAGATGCTCAACCCCAACAGCCCTGATAGCTCAAGAGTACTCGCCATTTCTGCCAGCAGCTGTATAAAGCACTAGCTTCCCTACCAAACAAGTTTGATTTAATGGGATTAACACTACTTGACTGGTGAGGCAAAGTGGGTGCTGCACTGGATGGCAGAGGGGACATTGCTTTGCTTGCAACTTGATTTCCAGCCAAGGCTTGGCTGACTTTTTCTCTTTGAGTGAAGTATCATGCCCTGTGTGACACATACAGTACTGCCCTTTAAAGCATTTTGCAGACAGGATCTCATCCACAACAGAGCATTTTCAGTGTATGACATCAGAGCACATTAAACTTGCTCTTAGTTCAACAGAAAATTCATTGGGCTTTTCATTTTGATGCCGGAGCAAAAAGGACTTGATGACTTCATGAACTCTGATGGTTCAGGGGGAAAAGGAAAGAGTTCAACTCACACTGATGTGTTGAGATCTTGAATTATAAGTTAATATCAAATGTTTCCAGGAAATATGACCATTCACCCAGGCAAAAAGAGTTAAAGGCAATCATCTATCTCAAATCTCACTTAATATTCCAAACTGTGTTGGCACTGATCCAAAGACAGCACAAGGAATTAGTCTCATAATATTAACCATGGAAGAGAATCTACAGATGTCCCTGATCAATGCTCTGTTACATTTGTTAGAAAATCAGACACATTGGACAGTAGTTATTAAATATAATTAATAACTGTGTTCAGTGATGAGGGCAAGGAGGAAGAAAATTAAGTGGATTTCAAGAAGTCATTACTCAAGAAATTAAGTGCTAATTTTCACCAAAGCATCACAGTAAATGGATATGTTAAAGCCAATAGAATTAAATAGTCTTTAGCCACAGAAACACTACCCCTTATCACATCACACCTCCCTTTAAGTACCAAGCAGAATATGCACCTTCTATAAAAGAATTTTCTTCCTCTAGCTAAACCCTGATGTTACAAGAGATTGCTTTCATGTTCCACATAATCAGTGAATGTGGTTGCACTCCTTATCAGCCACTGAAAGCCACTAAGGAAAGCCTCCTTCACCCCATGTATGTATTTGCATGCACATTATGTACAAATATTTGTGTAGAGCAAAGCTGTAACTTAGATGAAGCAGGACCAGGAAGAGAAATGCAAAAGCTTTTCAAAACATGCCTGCCAAGCCTGGCTCAGGTAGGATTTGCTTGGTGATAGCCACAGGATTCCTATTCATAAAAGCATGACCAGCAGGGCAAGAGAGGGGATCCCACCCCTCTACTCTGCTCTGTGAGACCTCAATTGGAGAACTGTGTGCACTTCTGGTGTCCTCACCATACAAAGGACATGGAACTGTTGGAATACGTCCAAAGGAGACCACGAGGATGATCAGGGACTGGAGCACCTCCCGTATGAAGATAGGATGAGAAAGTTGGGGCTGTTCAGCCTGGAGA
>JANRGW010029534.1:0-13586 GCA_024733675.1 Psilopsiagon aymara
GGAGGTTTCAGGGTGCCGGGGGGGGGGGAGCGGGTACGGATGCGGTGCTGCATCCCACCCTTGTCCTCCCTGCTTTAGGCGCGCACCGGCTCCAGCCCCGCGGCAGGGACCCGATGTGCTCCTGAGCCCGGGGAGGCTCCTCCGCGAGATGTTCAACCCCGTCAGCCCCCCGGGCAGCGGCTATGCCGAGCGCTGCTGCCTGCGCCCTCCCCATGGAATAGCTCCAGGCGCCCCGGGACCACCAGGTCGGTTGTATCCCCCCTTCATCCTGGCACCCGAGCAGTGCCTGGCATGGCACAAGGAGCATCCGGCTTCAGATGCAGTGCTTAGGTTCAGGGGTGCTCAAGGGAGTTTTTTCCCTCTTGTACCACCCACCCTTATGCTCTTCCCATCTTCCTCCTCACCCTTACCAGGACTCGATTTCCCCTTATGCCATCAGTCAAATCTTATGAGTGGTCACCGTGGTTATGGGTTGGTGCCAGCAGCCGAGCACCTGGGCAGTGGTGATGGTAAGTGCCTTGAGCGGGCATTGGGTTCTACAGCCCCAGATTGGTCAGGCATCTCGACTGGAAGACCATTGTAGTCCCTTCCATTTGAAATACCCCATTCCATTCGAAATCAGAAGCTATCTGGCACAGCCAGGGTACTCCTTTAGGCTCCAATACACCAGGATTGTGTCCTTGGGGGCTTCTTCAGCCTCCTTGGACCCATACTGAGAGGAGAACCCCCCCCTCTTTGCTGCCATCGCAGGCTCACGGTTCTCAACACCCCGTGCTGCAGGCAAGCTGGGCAAGAAGCGGGCCCTGTCCATCTCACCCCTGTCAGACTCTAGCATTGACCTGCAGACGGTCATCCGCACCTCACCCAACTCCCTCGTTGCCTTCATCAACTCCCGCTGTGCCTCTGCCAGTGGCTCCTATGGCCACCTCTCCATCAGCACCATCAGGTGGGCACCGTGCATGCAGCCTGTCCATCTGCGAGCCTGAATGCCAATTCCCAGCTTGGGGAATGCCAGAGGAGGGGGGGGGGTGAGTGCTAGGGAAGGTGGGAGCGGAGTGGGGTGGTGGGTTAGGGAGCCTGGGATCCCTGGGCTCTGATGGTGTCATCTGCTCATCCCTCTTCCTCTCTGCAGTCCATCGCTGGGATATCAGAGTCCACCGGCTCAGCAGAAGGGCCAAGGTCACCTTTACAGCCACAGCGCACCACCACCACCACCACCACCATGTAGCTCCCATGAAGCCCTGTCCACCCGCCCAGGGCTCCTGCACCACACCCCAGCTCGTGGCACCCTCAAGCACTGCCAGGTAAGGGCCCCTTGCGCCCACGTCAGCGGTGGTCCAGCGAGCATCTCGGTGCTGACTGCTTTCCCCCCACCCTGGTAGCAGCTAAAGTTGGAGTGGAGCCTGAGCAGCCCCTTGGCTGTCAAATACCCAGAGGAGAGAGCTGAGGGTGACATCTCCAGTCCAGCTTCCACAGGCACCCAGGTACTGCCCAAGCCTTGAGCCCCCCCCCAACTTCCCCCTGGCACGACTCTCAGTAACAGGAGCATGTACCTCGGGGTACTGTGCTCCCCCAGGACCCCTTGCTGGGGATGCTGGATGCTCGGGAAGATCTGGAGAAGGAGGATGGGAAACCTGAGTCTGAGGCTGTGTATGAAACCAATTGCTACTGGGATGGCTGTGCCAAGGAGTTTGATACACAGGAGCAGCTCGTGCATGTGAGTAAGGTCCTGCCTGGGTATATACAGGCCCAGAAGATGCCCTCAGGCTTCCGTGTGTCATCCCTCCTCTGTCCACCCCCAGCTCCTACTGTCCTATATTGAGCTGCTCCTCTCCCTACCCGGAGAACTCATCACACTGCACGATGTCGGAAGTTGCCCCTAGGAATGGAGGGATTTGAGTCCTCAACTTCTTGCGGGCAAATTCCCTGTGACCCTCTCATACCACATCCCTAAGGGGTGCATCCTCTCCGGCCTTCCTCATGCCTGTGGCAGCTCTCATGAGCCACTGATGAATCCACACTTCCTCCTTTGCTCTTTGTCTCCCTGTAGACATCACGGCTACCCTATATAGTTGTAATATAGGTTGAAGCTGGATGATCTGAAGGTCCTTTCCAACCCTAAGTATTCTATATCCCCTTCACCACACCTCAGATCACCTTGATCCCTGTGTCTTCTCTCAGTCCTTCCAGAATAGCCCCAAACCACCTCCTGTATCCATAGGTCGATACCATCTGACCACCCCGGTTTTGCCCATCCCCTGGTGTCTCCAGCCCCCATCCCAGTCCCTCTCTGTCCATTCTCTCCTTATAGTCTATTAAGACACCTCTATCTCCCTGAATCTTTGGTTGCCACCAGTGATGCCCCTCTCTCCTCAGCACATCAACAATGAACACATCCATGGGGAGAAGAAGGAGTTTGTGTGCCACTGGGCAGCGTGTTCCCGGGAGCAGAGGCCCTTCAAGGCTCAGTACATGTTGGTGGTGCACATGCGACGGCACACGGGCGAGAAACCCCACAAGTGCACGGTGAGCTGGCAAGGGCTTTGCAAAGCTGCAGCTAAGCTGAGCCTTGCACTTGGCACAGCTCAGGACAGGGTGGGAGTTATGGCATTGTGGGGGGAAATGGCTTGGGATGGGGAAAATGAAGTGGGACGTGAGCATGGTAGTGGATAAGGTTAGGAAGAAGGAAGAAGTTCATCGCTGTAAGGGTGGGGAGGCACTGGAATGGGTTGCCCAAGGAAGTTGCGGGTGCTCCACTCCATGGCAGTGTTCAAGGCCAGGCTGGAACAGAGCCTTGGGTGCCATGGTTTAGTGTGAAGCATCCCTGCCCATGGCAGGGGGTTGGAGCTGGATGACCTTAAGGTCTTTTCCAACCCAAACCATTCCATGATTCTGTGATGGAGGGGAGTCCATGTGTGGCCAGAGCCTGCGTGGTCAGTGCGGCAGCAGAAACGCACATAAGGTGAAGGGGTGCAGAGCAGGCTGGCTGCAGCCCAACTGGGGCAGTGCATGGTGAGGGGCACGACATGGCCATAAGGGGCACATGTACACGAAGGAGGGCCGATGTGTAGTGCTTTGGGTGGGAGGTGTAAGTGTCCCTGCGGATGTGCTGTGCGGGGCGATGCGGTACAGACTCTGTGCAGGGCGGATGGCACCTTTTACCCTCCTTGCCCGCACAGTTCGAGGGCTGTAACAAAGCCTACTCACGCCTGGAGAACCTCAAGACCCACCTGCGCTCACACACGGGTGAAAAACCCTACGTGTGCGAACACGAGGGCTGCAACAAGGCCTTCTCCAACGCGTCTGACCGGGCCAAGCACCAGAACCGCACTCACTCCAATGAGGTATTGACCGGCCCGGGGCTCTCTGCACCTCTGGGCTCCCCGTGTGCCTCCTTAGTGGTCCTGTACTCTGAAAACTCCCTGTGTGCCCCAATTCCTTGCATGTTCCAATAGATGACCCCTGTTCCTTCCTTCCATCACCTGCAGTCCCACCAGGGTCCCTTTAACCCCTCCTGAGGAGCACTCCTTGTGTTCTTCATCAGCTGCCAATGACCTCCTCCACGTCCCTGCTGTAGCATCCAACATCCCCCATCCAAAGGGGACTCAGCCTCTTGGATCCCTCCCTCTCCTCAAGTCTTGGGCTTATTTGAGAGGGTTGGGAAGGGTCTTTATTTCATGCCCAGGGGTCTCTGGTCAGAGCTAACACCTTTATTCCCCTGTGCCCTGACAGAAGCCCTATGTGTGCAAGATTCCAGGCTGCACCAAGCGCTACACAGACCCCAGTTCTCTTCGCAAGCATGTGAAGACAGTGCACGGCCCCGATGCCCACGTCACCAAGAAGCACCGAGGGGATGTGGTGCCAGGTCGTGCACTGCCCACCCCCGGTGGCCCCCCAGACATGAAGCAGGAGAAAGACACCAACGGCCCCACTGAAGCCCAAAAGGATGAAGGCAAACTCTTGGTGCCTGACTTGGCCTTGGTAAGGAGCTGGGGTGTTTGCATGGGAGTGGAGTCAGGTCCTCGCGTCTCGCAGGGGGTGCTGTGTGTAGTGGGTGTCTGACCCCCTTCTCCTTGGTTGATGTCTTTGGGTACCCCCTAGAAGCCACAGCCCAGCCCTGGGGGGCAGTCATCGTGCAGCAGCGGCCATTCCCCACTCGGCAGCACCACCAACAATGACAGCGGGGTGGAGATGGCCGGCAACGCTGGTGGGAGCTACGAGGACCTGTCCACACTGGAGGATGTGCCCGGGGAGCCCATGGGCACCCATGGGCTCATGGCCCTCCACAAGCTGGAAAATCTTCGCATTGACAAACTGAAGCAGATGAGGAAGCCGTCAGCTCCCAAGGGCCTGAATTTGCCACCTATCCCTGGAGCCGGTGAGACTCCCACCTGGATACGGGGCTGGTTCCATGGGCACTGTGTCAGGAGCAGTCTGGTTTGCAGCCAGAGAGGTTTGCACACCTTCCTTTCAGTAGGGGTGGACCCCCCCATCTTTGGACTCGATCTTAAAGGTCTTTTCCAACCTCATTGGTTCTAAACGAGTTTCTACCCCCTCCTTGTTGCCACTCCTTGAATCTGCTTCCTGTCCTAGCCAGGCATTAACCATGGAAGGGGCCGCATCCTGGTCCAGGACGGAGGTGGCTGCATGGGAACGTGTCCCTTCTCCCTGCTTAACTCCTCCTTTCCTTTCCTTTCCAGGGGAGATGCCTGGGATGCCCCGGCCGCCTCCTGCTGCCTCGCACCGGCGCATTGCGGAGCTGTCAGCGGCAGCGATGGGCACGGCTCTGAGCGAGCGCCGAAGCAGTGCCACCAGCACCGTGAGCTCAGCCTACACAGTGAGCCGGCGCTCGTCCCTCGTGTCCCCGTACCCGGCTGGGCCATACCCGGCTGCTGAGGCCGGGGTGATGTCCGGCGGGACAGCCCTGGTGGATGGCTATGACCCCATCTCTCCAGATGGATCCCGACGTTCCAGTGATGCCAGCCACTGTGGAGGGCTGCCGGGGGTGGGCAGCCTTACCCCAGCCCAGCGCTATCGACTCAAGGCCAAATATGCTGCAGCCACAGGCGGTCCCCCCCCAACCCCGCTGCCCAACGTGGAGCGGGTGGGCATGGGCACCCACAACAGCTTCGGTGGGGACTGCGTTGGGGCAGTGGAACCCCGCTTCCTCGCCAATGGTTTGCTGCGGAGGCACAGTTCCAATGACTCCCCATGCTACGCAGGCGGTGCTCCCCATCACTTGGTACCTCGCAATGGTGTGCGTCGGGCCAGCGACCCTTCCCGGAGCGTGGCCAACCCTCACGCTGTGCCCAGGGTGCATCGCTTTAAGAGCGTGGGTAACGTCAATGTGCCGGGAGCGGGCAGAGGTGCTCTGCAGCCCTTGGGGGGCTCTGATGACAACCTGCAGCGCCAAGGCTTCTCCCCACGCCCGCCCAGCATCAGTGAGAATGTCTTCCTGGAGAGCGTGAGCAGAGAGGGCCCGGGCACAGAGCCTGGCTTGGTAGGGATGGAGCAGTACTTGGAGTACCCGGAGGAATGCTTCCCATGCCAGCGGACGGGTGCGGAGCTCCAGTGCGAAAGCCTCTATGGCAGCACCCAGAGGACCACGGCGTGTATGCAGCTGAACCCAGGAGGCCACAGGGACATGGAGGAGGGCTTACTTCAGCCTGAGTTCTCCCTCCCTCAGTGCCAAGTGAACCAGCACTTCACCACTATGCACGCTGGCACTGGGACCATGCCAGCACTATGGGATGAGCCTCCCCAAAGCAACCTGGAGATGAGTTCTGGGCAGCCCAGTGTCAGTGCCATGTCTGGGTCACCCTTTCACCATCAAAGCACCGAGTACCCACTGCCCAGCGCTTGCGGGCAGCAACCCAGGCTTGCGAGCTCGTGCCAGGACAATGGCTATCCGGGGGGGCACCGGCTTCATCGACTGCAGATCAAATCAGAGCAGCGTTACCCAGCACCTACCCCGGCGCTTGCTCCCTGCCAGAACCCCAAACTTGCTGGGCACATGCAGCCTCCAGCATCATTTGGCCAAGCCATGAACGCAGGGCATGGATGTTACCAGCCTGAGGAGCAGGCACCCATCAGTTACATGGGCATGTTGAGCCCAAGCGGTAGAAGAGACCAGACCCCCACCATGCACACCAAGGACGTGATGGTCCGTAGCTATGTGCAGGCCCAGCAGGCTCTGATGTGGGGAGCACAGCCAGCCCCCAAAGGAGGGGAGGCTGCCATGCGCCTGGGCACCGAACCCGGGCAGTGCCAAGCCATGCAGGCACCTCTGTACCTCAACCCCAAGTGCTCCGCTTACCAACCCAAACCCGAGAACCCGCAGGGTCTGCCAGAGACCCAGCACCTCCTCAACGCCCCATGCTTCAACCCTGAGGTGGTGCCACATCCGCCCGGTGGCCCTAAACCCCAAGGGCACCCAAACAACCTGAACTATGCAGGCAACCCGCCTCAGCCGAGCCATTCCTATGAGGCGATGGAAGGTGGCTCCCGGCGTGCACATCGCCTGCTCCCTGCCCGCCCCACACTTGAGGGGCCCGGTAATGCCCTGCACTATTACCCAGCCCAGGGCACACACATGGGCAAAGGTGGCCAAAAGATGCTGAGCCAAACGGCAGCAAGCTGTGGGGGTCCTGGGCAGTATGGGGAGAGCATGGAAGGGCTCAAAGGCAGCGCCTGTCACTACCTGGATTCAGGGGAGCAAGTGGCCAACAGCCTGGACTCCTTGGACCTGGAGAACACGCACCTTGACTTTGCTGCCATCGTGGAAGAACCAGAGATGCCCTCACTGCTGCCGGGGTCCCCGAGCCCTGCTGGGGGTCTGCTGCCTGCATCCGGTGGTGCCAACATGGCTGTGGGGGACATGAGCTCCATGCTGAGCACTCTGGCCGGGGAAAGCCATTTCCTCAACTCCCTGTCTTAAGCAGGAGGTATTGGCCATCAGGTGGGCACGTCTGCAACCCAAACGCGTTTGGGGCCCTTTGGACGTGCAGGTGTGTGGGGAGGGGGACATTGCTGAGTCCCAGATACAGCCACAACCCCGATCGGGTGCTTCAGGTCACATCTTGCACTGGGGAGGGAAGGGTTTCACCGAGCGCTTCCATTGCCAGTGCCTGGAACCTTCCTGTGCCCCCCTTGGCCCTTTGGCAACGGTGGCCCCGTGCAGTCTTAATGTCAAAACCAAAGAGTTCCACCCTTCCCAACCGCGTGGGCAGGCCCCATCCCTGTGTTCCCACTGCCCGCTCCTTAAATCCCAGTCTATGTCAGGACTGGAGTCACTCCTTGCTTGGCAAGCCCAGCCCTCTCCCCTCTACCTGCTCAAGGAGGGAGAAGGGGAGGCAGTTCCGCAGCGCAGGGATGGTGGCAGGGAGCTGGGGGTGCCTGCGTTGCTCTGTACATAGTGTGCATATGTGTGTGTCTCCTGCAGCATCCCCCCAGCCCTTTGAGAGGAGCAGCAGTGCCTCCCCTCCCCATTAAACCCTTTCTCAGGGGAGTGTGAGCTGTGTGCTTCTTTATCCCTGCAGATGGGCTCCGAGCTGGACCCCTGTGCCAGGAGCTCTACAGCCCCCCTCTTCCCCTCACCCTGGGACCAAGATCTACTCCTGCCTTGCCTTTGGGCTGGGGATCCAACCGCACAGGGATTCCCATTGGAGGGGTTGCAGGGAGGAACCCTCATGGTGCAGACCTGAGGGTCCAGCGACAGAGAGACCAATGGAGGCCCTGGCTCAGTGCCTATGGGGCTACATTTGGATCTGAAGCTTTTTCTTCGTCTTGGCTTTGACTTTTGTCATGGGGCCACCCCGTTGGCACTGCAGCAAGTGCTGGGGACTCATTGCAGGGTCTCCAGGGAGGTTTGGGACTGCTCTGAGGCTTTTCTGGGGTCTCTGGGTGGGTTTCGATGGTTCTGGTCCCTCCTGCAGGACCACTGTGGAAATGTCCTCTTGGCGACATCAAGGCTACGTAAGTCAAACCCATAAGGGAATAAAGCAGCTAAAGGAAGGCAGACGTACTAGAGCAGAACCTGAAACTCCATCTGCATAGTGCCTCTCTGGAGTTATAGGTGCAAAGTGAGGCCGGATTGCCATGTTGGTGGCACTGTTCCAGCAGTGGCAGGGGGTGCAGAGCTTCGCTCCGGTCTGGAAGCGCCAGCTATGGTCATCTGCTCAGCAGCATCTTGACCGTGAGCGTGCCTCTGTGCTTGGGGAGCAGGGCCGGAACTGCCCCACATTTGTCCTGCCACCAGAGGTAAAGGCCTGGAATGGGTTTTGGTGCGGAGGCAACGACTGTTGGAGGCGGGATACTGGAAAGGAGCAAAGAAACGAGAGCCCCGTCCCCGCTGTAAGGAGCCGCTGCCTCCGGAGGGTGTGAACGCGGATGGGGAGCGGCGGTCCCCCCCCGCTGCCCCCGCTGTACCGCGCAAGCGAGCGGGTGCCGCCACCCTGTGGACAAATCTCGGTACTGCAGGTGGCGGAAGCGCGGTGCGGCGCCGGACTCCTCTCGCTGCTGCCATCCCGTGGCCAAACCTCCGTACTGCAGGTGAAGGGGGGCAGCGTGGCGCGGAGCGCCGTTTGCTGCTGCCCTCCCGTGGTCAGAATCAGTACTGCATGCGGGGCTCCACGCATGTGCGATGTTGCTCTTATCCGTCCCCCGCTACTGCTCGCCGGTAATCGCGCTGCGATCCTGCGGCCTTGTGCTGTATCCCGGCAAAGAAACACCGTCCTCGCTTCGCCGTTGTTCGTGGGTGCCACGGGTCCCGCGTTCGCAGTGCCGCGTTCCGCCCCTGCGGCGCATCGGCGCGGGGCACGGCAACGGTAGGTGAGGGTCGAGGCGAGTGAGCACCTTCGGCCGGCGCGGGAGCATCTCCTGCCCGCTGGCTGCGGGGTTGGGGACCGCCGCTCCAAGCCTGCCCTGGCCCTGTTCCCCCCACTCCTCCAGAAGCCTTTCTCATCGCTCCAGGCTTCCCCCAAGCCCTGGACCTCGAATATGCTGTGATCAATGGCACTAATGGTCGCTGCCGCTTTTTTCCCTACCCCAGAGGCCACGCTGAGGATGTGGGGTCCGTTCCGCCCTTGGGGATGCTGTTGGCGGCGCCTGCATCAGGCTTGTGTGGGCAAAGCGGGAGCGCTCGCTGGCTGTGGATGGGTTGGAGCTGAAACCCGAGGGGCCAAAGAATGGTAAAGAAGAAGAAAGGGAACACATCCATCTGGCGGCACCCTGGCAGGAGAGGACCTGCGCCTCCGGGTGTGCAGGGGTCCCCTCCGTAGCTCAGACTGGGGTTGCGTACAAGTTGCCTCCAGCACGGTACGGCCGTGCTGCCTCTGTTGGAAGCCTCATCCCACACGAGCTTTGAGACCCCCGTGTGCTCTCTTAGGTGGAGAGCAGCTCCATGAGCCATGGAAGAGGAAGGGAGGAGACAATAGCAAAGAAGCATCCAAGCTGTGCTCATCAGTGGTAAGAGCTGCGGTGAGTCCTGAGCTGTTGGACCCTTCTTGTGTGTCATGGTCCCTCCCTGTCCATTCCTCTGTCTTTCCCGTGCTTTGGTCCCCTGCACTCATCCTCTTCTTGTGCTCTGCTCCCTCTCCCTCTTTTGTCCATTGCTGGTTTTTCTCTTCCCAGCTCCTGTCCTCATACGCATCCATCTCTTTTGTCTCACTCTGCTCCCTGTCACTGTTTCTGTCAATCCATGTCTGCCCTGCAGCCCAGGGCTCATCTGTCCTTACCCCAACCTGTATTTTCCTCTTGTTGTTCATGGGTTTCTGCATTTCCATCCCCCTTCCTGTCTTTATTTGTGTTGTTGAGTCCTACCTTTACTCCCTCATTCTGCTGCTTCTTTACCTCTGTCAGGTTTCCTGCCCCCCTCTTTCTCTCACCATCCCTTTACCTGCCTCATGCTGCGCCCCTATGGCTGCTGCTCATCTTCTCTCTCTGACCTGCTCCTCAGTTTTAGCAGCCTTTGCCACTGCCCCTTGCTCCAGGAACCATCCGATTGCCCATTCCCTGCTGGAGCGACGGAGTGGTTCTGTGACCACTGAGGTGTCTGACACCAGTGCAGAGCTCCGGAGCATGCTCAATCATGTAACCTGTTATGCATGTGACTAAATCCTGCTTCTTGTCTCCTTTGGTCTCAGGGCTGCCTCTGAACTCCTTGTGCACCGAATGAGGGGCTGAGAGAGGGCTCAGGGAGGAGGCCTCCGTCCTGCTCCAGCACTTCTGGCGCCTGCAGGATAAGGATGACACCATTGGGATGGAGGAGGAAGAGCTCATGGGTGCTCCTGCTGCATCCCGATGTCACCCCATCGCATCACCACCTCCTCATCACTTAACAGAGAGGGATCTGATGTGGATAGCACAGATGCTTGGGAGGGAATGGCAGGAGGTTGGGATCATGTGCCTGCAGCTGGAGAAGGGGCTCCTGGAGCAGATCCAGGAGGACCATCCCCACAGCCTCGCGCTCCAGAGCTTCGAGATGCTGTGTATGTGGAGTCAGTGTCACAAGGCCGAGGCCATGGCCCCCTGGCTCTGTATCTTCCTGCACCCCACCAGCATGGACCCCAACATGTTCAACCTGCTCCAGGACTGATGAATGAGCCCCCCCTTGCTTTCCTGGGGGGGCTCACCCCCAAAATGGATCAGTAAATGGTTTTATTCCACCCATCCTGGTAGGTTTTGGAGTGTCTTTAAGCCGGACTGGAGATGGGATGGAGGAGAAGGGGGGATGTGGAGTTCTGCTGCTGTTCCTCAGGGATGGGGGGATCTGTGGAGGGGCTCACAGGTCCCATCCCAACCTCTCGATCTCATCCAGGAAGAAGTCCAGGTCTGCCCTGGTGACCGCGGGGCTGGTGACGATCTGGCGGAAGAAGTTGACGCGGGTGCCGTGGGGTTGGTACCCCACCATCATGGAGCCCTTCCTCATCATCCTCTCCTTGATGGCAGGGGCCACCTGCAGGGGACACACACACACACAGAGGGGTTGGGGGTGAGAGGGGGTTTGGGATCACCCCCCTAAGGATCCCGGTGGATCCAGCTCCCACCTTGCCCAGGCTGGACCAGTAGTCAGGGCAGCTCTC
This sequence comes from Psilopsiagon aymara, assembly GCA_024733675.1. Lineage (NCBI taxonomy): Eukaryota > Metazoa > Chordata > Aves > Psittaciformes > Psittacidae > Psilopsiagon > Psilopsiagon aymara. Next base: position 11,082 of record JANRGW010029534.1, read on the forward strand.
ACGGCCCCGCAGGCTGGGGGGCACAAACCAGAAGCAGAGATTGATGAACTCTGGCTGCAGGGGGGGGAAGAGGAAAAGGGAAGAGATCACACAGACCCCCGGGGGGGACATATGACATTTCCCAGCCCCACTTGGGGACCCCCGTGCTTGGGACAGGTCCCTTCTACTGCCCAGCACTTGGTGATGCTATAGAGGAAGGGCATTCAAAACCACTCCTGGGGCTACAACACTGATATTATATGGGGGGGCACATTAAAACCCATCCCAGGGCCGTGGATAGGCCGTATTAAATGGGGAATGGTTTAAACCCACCCCCTCAGCTATGGCTGGAGGGTGTCAAATGGGGGGGACACACATTAAACCCACCCCAGTGCCATGGCATGGTGATGTATGGGGGGGTTATATGAACCCCGCACCCCCCCCATGCCATGGCAAGGTGATGTTACGTGGGGTTACACACATTAAACTCCCCTTGCTGTGGCTCCATACCTCCATCACCAGCTCGAAGCCATCCCTCCTCTTCACCTCCTCCGCCAGGTACCTGGGATGAAGCAGAGCAGGAGGTCAAAGGAGCAGAGGGGTCCTGGGTTGTGTCCCCCCATTCCCAGCCCCGGGCACCCACTGGGAGCAGGCAAAGGCTCGCTCCACACGCTGGGCCAGCCCCTGGGTGCCAGTGGCTTTCCAGAGCAGCCAGAGCTTGAGGCAGTCCACACGCCGGCCACACTGTGGGCTCTTGTCCCCGGTGTCGTAGGACATGTCATAGAACTTATCCTGCTGGAACAGGTACGTGGCTCCAGAGCCATGGCAGCGCTGCAGGAGACCCTGGGTGGGGGGGTACAGGGGTCACCCTGAAACTGGTGGGTGGGAGGGATCTGGTAGACAACACCCCCATTTTGGGGGATGAGGCAGGGGATGGGACATGGGATAGGGTAGGGAACGGGGCAGCGGGATGTGGGGATGGGGCATGGGTTGGGGAAGGGGATGGGGTAGAAGATGGGACATCAGGATTTGGGGATGGGACATGGAATGGGGCAATGGGATGTGGGGATGAGGCAGCAGGATAGGGCGGCAGCAGGATGTGGGGATGCAATGTGGGATGGGGTATCAGGATGGAGCAGGAGACATTGGGATGGAGCATCAGGATGGGGCAGAAGTCAGTGGTGGGAGAGGAAGAGGAAGGGCAGTGGCTCTCACAGAGGTGTCACGGAGCAGAAATGCCGAGCACTGCAGCCCCACTGTCAGCATCTTGTGCGGGTTCCAGGTCACTGAGTGGGCCCTGTGGGAAGAGGGGCTCCCCCCAGTTTGGATCCTGGGATTGTGGGGTGCTGGGAGACAGGAGCAGCGCTGACCTCTCAATGCCAGCCAGGAGGTGTCGGTGCTTGCTGGAAAGCAGAGCGCTGCCGCCCCACGCTGCCTGTGGGCAGGGACATGGATAAGGATCAGCACTGGGAACAGGGGGATTCCAAAGGGATTCATGTGTGTGTCCCCCCCGGTGCTCACATCCACATGGAGCCAGAGGCCATGGCGTTCACACACGTCTGCGATGGCACCCAGAGGGTCGAAGGCACCCAACACCGTGGTGCCACATGTGGCACACACCAGGAATGGCTCCGCTCCCTGTGGAACAACGGGATGGGATATGGGATGGGACACAGAATGGGACATGGGATGGGGCAGTGGAATGGGACATGGGAGGGGGCAGTGGGATGGGACATGGGAGGGGGCAGGAGACAGCAGGATGTGACACTGAGATGGAGCAGGGGATTTTAGGATGGAATGAGGACATCAGGATGGGAAAGGGGAGAGGATGGGGGATGTTGACACAGGACAGGGAATGTCAGGACAGAACAGGACATCAGGATGAAACAAGGGCATGTCAGGATAGTGCAGGGTGTGGCAGGATGGCAGAGGATGTTGAGCTGGGACAGGGGGTGTCAGGACAGGGTGGTGGATTTTGAGGTGGGGCAGGGGAAGTTGGAACAATGCATGGGACATCAGAATGGGACAGGGGACACTGGGACAGAGCAGGGGAACACCCTGGGCCACCACCCCTTCACCTCAGCTTTGGCCTTCTGGATCTCCTTCTCCAGCTCCTCAGGGATCATCTTCCCCCTGCGAGATGGGAAAAGAGCCATGGTGGGAGCAGAGCTGGGGCAATGGAGCTGCAGATCCACCGGGATCAGCCCAGTTCCCACCTCTCATCGGTGGCCACCAGGTGCACGTTGTCAGTGCCGATGCCCAGGAACGCGGCTCCCTTCTGGATGGAGTAATGGCTCTGAGCAGGGAGAGGGGGGTCAAATCCCTGTAGATGGGGGAACCCCCCCAAGGAGACAATGGGCACCCCTTGATGGGGATGATATCTGCCTCCCCCACCCCGTGGTGGTGATGTGGTCCCCCCAAATGGAGACAGTGGAGCGCCCCTCAATGGGGATGCTCCATAGCGCCCCTCCCCCGAGGGATGATGGGGACCCCCCCCCCCCATGGCGTCAATGGGGCATCCCTCCT
>JANRGW010029536.1:1007-16835 GCA_024733675.1 Psilopsiagon aymara
CTCTGACCACCTTTGTTCCCAGAAGAGCTGGAGAACAGTGTTGTTTTTGTTTGTCAATGCTGCTGGAATGATGGTTATGCTAAATAGGGAATTGTTTGTGATTCTTTGGGGCACAGCGGCTGAACCATCACTGAGCTGGAGCCTCAGAGGCTGGCTGAGCTGCTCCTCTAGAGCCTGGCTGAGCTTCTCTCCAGGACGTCCTGCACCCTCTCCTTGGAGATGGGGAAGGCCTGTGGTGTACAGCCGTGACTGCACCAAAATGCCTGTTGAGGTTGGATTTGGTTTTGGTTTGCCCAAGGATTTGTGGTGTTGTCACTATCAGTTGTTCTCCAGAACTCTGGGAGCAGCACCCAACCCAAAGTGGTTTATAATGGAAATGTATTGAACCTGCACTTCCAAACCCCCAGTGTGCTGCATGCGTTTGAAACCACAACAGCAAATTCCCTTTACTCTCCCTGTGGACCTGACTTCAGTTATCAGAGAGAAGTTACAAAATCACTGTGGGCCCAAAAATTCCAAAGCTCTGCCCCCCCCAAATTCCTCACCTTGAGCAGGTTTGCAGGGGTAGAGTTCCTTCCCATGTTGCCACAAGTGCTTTGGGTGTTCTGGGATGTCTGGAGTCACACCAGCAGCTGGTACTGTGGGCTGGGTATGCAACTGGGTTTTACATTCCTGTCGTCTGGTCTTGGTCTCATCTGGTTTATCTGGGAGTTTGGATTCGGGTCCAAATGCCTGAGTGCAGAGCTGCTGGTGTGGGTTGGGATAGTTACGTGCACCTTGCATCATACTGTAATTATTCCCTCTGAAATAAGAAAAATCTCCTGGTTACGCAGCACAGTTTCATGTGCTGTTGTGTCTGGAGGACTGGGAGCACCAGGGTTGGAAGATCTTGTTCCACATGAGTCCCTAGAGCATGGAAGCCCACCCATCTCCTCAGTGCAGCAGAGGGGGGCTCCTGGGGAGCCTGATGTGTGAGATCCACCAGGCACCATGCTTTGGCCCAGGTAACCCTGGGTACCTGCTTGGCAGGAGAAGCTCCCGCACTGGGTGGCTTTGGACTCCTGCAGTGCTGTACACCCATCACTGTCACACTACAGGTGTTTGTGTAGTGCGTTTGGTTCAAGGCCAAGGCTCGAATGCTGTGAAAGGGTGTGAAGACACCGTAACTCGTGTTTTGGGACTCATTGTGGTGACTCTGGTGCTATTTCACAGAATCATGGAATGACGTGGGTTGAAGTGACCTTAAAGCTTTCCAACCCCTGCCACGGGCAGGGACACCTCCCACTAGAGCAGGCTGTTTCAAGCCGCATCCAGCCTGGCCTTGAACGCTGCCAGGGATGGGGCAGCTACATCTTCTCTGGGTACCCTGTGTCCCACCACCCTCAAGCAACAGCAGAACCCCAACAAAGCCCTAAATCTGTCCAAGTCTTTGTGCTCAGCTCGTTTGTGTGGATTTTTCTGCCTAAGGCAAACAGCTTGCCTGTCTTTGCCTTTGCTGCAGTGGCCACCGAGGACAAGGTTCTGTGTGGAGCTGTGGGGTGAACATGAGATGGGAACAGGTTCTCCAAGTCCCTGCTTCTGGGCTGGGGGAGTCCCAGAGCCCACCTCAGCCACCCCAGGGAGCTGTCATCTATGGGGAGAGAAGGGGAATGAGAGAAGTGGAAGGGTGCTCTGGGGTGGAATGTTGTCTGCTCTTCAGAAGAGAAGGAGATTGGTGGACAGTGGAAGTGAACATGTGTAAGGCACTGGGGAGACCTTAGAGCAGCTCCAGTGCCTAAAGGTGCTACAGAAAACCTGGAGAGAGGTTTTGGACAAGGGCCTGAAGGGGCAGGACAAGGGGAATGGCTGTAACCTGCCAGAAGCGAGTCTGGGACCATTTTGACCGTGTGATTGTGCACGAGGCTTCTTGTTCAGATCCTCCTGTGCAGCCCGGTGCAGCTGGTGGCGCAGCTGGTGGTTGTGGTCATCTCTGCGGTCCCCCCTTTGTCTTCTGTTGGATCTGGGAACGGTGATGAGGGATGTGCCTGCCACTGTGAAGAGATGCTGGGGGGCTGGTATAGTTCCAGGAGCCCTGAACTATCAAAGCTCAGTGTAGATCTGCTTATCTTGAGAGGTGAGGAGTCTTCTGATGTGGGCTTTGGTTGTCTTGTGCAATAGCCACTAGGTGGTAGCTTTCTCTTCCTGCATGGCTCGGGGAGGCAGCTGCTCTCAGCACCCTGCTAAGTCGTGTTTTGGTGCTGGTGAGCTGGAGCCAAGAATCCCATCTGACAGCAGGGACCTCCCCCTGCAGTGCTGCATCCAGCTCTGGAGCAGCAGCACCAGAGGGACATGGGGCTGCTGGAGTCCCTTCAGCCCAAACCAGTCTGTAATTCTGTGATGCTGAAGCATGAAATGAGGAGAAGCCCCTGCAGTTTCTGGTGCTGTCTGAGGAGTGCTCCAGGCTGGAGGTGGCACCAGCCGGGACTGGTCTTGCTCTGCAGGGGGACACTGGGTGCTCCAGCTTCCTGGGTGCCGGCACTGTCCTCTGAGTCACTTCCAGGCATCGAGGGGCTGACCCCGTGTTGGGTTCAGCTTCACTGCTTCCCTTTGCTTGACTGTGATGGGAAGAGTCAGGACGGGCTGAAGGAGCCAGAGAAGGTGAAGGAGAGCTGCTGGAGGAGGAGGAGGAAGAGGAGGAGGAGGAAGAGAAGGATGGCTTCTGGCTCACACCAGCGCTGGGTGCACTGGGAGCCTTCTGGTACATACGTGTGGTAGGAAGGGAGCAGCCACTGCCTGATGAAGTATTGCAGTAAATTAACGTAGATAGCTTGAGAACAGTCTGGTTTTCTTGTTGGCGCACGTGGCTCATCTGGAAAGGTGTTTCTCACCCATAGAGGGAGTGTTCTTATAAGAAAAAGGGATTTAAACCTGCACCTCCATCTTTAGGACTCAGAGTAGCGAGCACTGAATGAGCACCTTTGTGTCCTTCCTGTGCGGCACATGTGCTGGGTGGTGCTGCGTGTTACTGGGCTGGAAGGTGGTGGTTGCTTGCTGGCTTGGGTTTGGTTATTAAAACTGAATGAGAACAAACATGTGGATGGGTTGGGGGAGTAGCAGGTGACCTTGCTCCAGTCTCTGCCTCTGAGATGGGGATTCTGGCTGCTGGTGCTAGCAGCACTGTGCTTACTGTTGGCTGTGGAGCTCCGCTGCAAGGCTATGGGTTCATGCCTTATGTGATTACAGACATATTTTAAACCTTCCCTTCCACAAATATACATAAACACACACAGAATTTTATTGGAAAATACCTGCAAACCCATGCTGTGCTGCAGATGAGCCCTGTGACACACCAGCACTGAGGTTTGTTAGTTCTCTGCCTGCTGGGAAGGAAGCTCCTGTCCCTGCAAGTAGCTCAGCACATTCCTCACTGGTGTATTCTGCACCAGTTTCATGAGTAAAGAGGGCTCAAAAGCGAAGTGCCAGCATGTTCCGCAGAGCAGGGCTGAGTGAGGAGCCTGCTGCATTGCTTTGGACAATGCCAGGGCTGGGTTTGTGTGGGGTGATGGCTTCTTTCCTTGTAATAGGAAGCGCTTTCTGCAGAGTGTGGTGTTGTTTGTGCTGTTCATGGCTGGCTTCTTCCCTTCCTGAAATAACGCTGAGCTGCGCATTTGGTTCCTCTCTAATTCTCTTGAAATAATGTTTGCTTGTGAGAGCAAACCATCTCATTGAGGTGAAAAGGTTCTCACCCCCAGGATGCAAGAGCTGGTTTGGAGGCCAAGACCTGATTTTTTTCTCCAGTTTACTTCACTGCTGTGTTTTCAGAGCTTGTGCTCGTGTAGTTTCCCTCTCTCCTGGAGAAGGGAAGGGGGAGACGATGGGTCTTATGGCATGGGCAGCTCCTGGCAATGGCTAGATCCAGCAGCTGGTCCAGGGGCTTAATTAAAGTTGCTTATAAAGCTAATGGCACATTTCCAGGTTCCTCTTGCAGCTCTGTGTGCTGGTGGTTAAGGACTGTCCTTTGCTTGGGTTATTCTCATGGTTTGCCTCCATCTTGAAGAAGGACACACAGGGGAGCGTGGCACAGCTGCAGGTCTGCTGTAAAGGGTCCTCCCTCATTGTAGGCTCTGCACAGAGCTCCAGCAGCAGATACTGTTCTGCACCATGGGAGTGAAAATGGTCAAAACCAGTGAATAAAGTGTCATTGAAACCTGTTGAGAGCAGTTGTGGAGATGATTTAAAAATACCTCAGCGGATGTCACTGGCCTTGTCTAACATAGAATCATGGAACCAGAGAATCCCAGCCTGGTTTGGGTTGAAGGGACCTTGAAGCTCGTCCAGTTCCAACCCCTGCCACAGGCAGGGACACCTTCCACTAGAGCAGCTTGCTCCAAGCCCCATCCAGCCTGGCCTTGAACATTGCCAGGGATGGGGCAGCCACAGCTTCTCTGGGCACCCTCACAGGGTAGAACTTCTGCCTAAGAGCTCATCTCAGTCTCCCCTCTGGCAGGTTAAAGCCATTCTCCCTTGTCCTGTCCCTACTGGCCCTCGTCCAAAGCCCCTCTGCAGGCACTGGAGCTGCTCTAAGGTCTCCCATTAAAGAGCCTTCTCTTCTCCAAGATGAACCAGCCTAGCTCTCAGCCTGGCTCCACAGGACATGGGTCACTTTTTACTTGTTAAGAGATTCTGAATTGCTCTCTCTGGCAGTGATCGGCAGATAGAAATTTTGTTTTGAAACAGGCTTTGAAAATAAAAAGGGGATACAAAGGACAAAAAGGAAATAGCTCCTTTAGACCAGGAACTTAGAAATATAATTGGTTTTCTATAGAGAAGAACATTGCATGAGGCATTTGGGCTGCTCTTGTGTCAGATCGTGGTTGGATCATAGATCATAGTTGGCTCACCAGAGCACATGCTGTGGTGGTGGGTGACACAGAGCAGTGCACTGGAGCCATGGGCAGCTCAGGCAGGGGCTGGCTGTAGGTTTTGGGATGGTTGCTCACAGTTTGTGGGTCTCAGCACCTGGAGCAGGCCTGTCTCATGGCTGAGCAGTTGCTGGTTCCAGCCTAACTTCAGGCAGTGTCACTACAGTTCTTGACAAAGCATCAAGTGGACATCAGCCCAGTTGGCTCAGAAAATGAGTCTTCATGCTTATGCTCTAACAGACTTCCCTTTCTCCAGGGTTGGAAGCTCTGGCCATGGATCAGAAGGGCTGTCGACGGGAGAGTTTCCAGAGCAGCACTAGTGATGAAGATATGCTGGAAATAGCAGGAGCATCTCTGGACTTCTCCATGGCAGAGGACGACCCACCCCTAGACAGGGAGATGGGAGGTAACACCCACACATCCCTCTTCTTTCTGCTTTTCAGAAGGGCTTTTGGTGGGGTTTGATGTTAGTATTTTCTGCATGGCCCCCCTGGCTCTGCCTTGGCTGGGTATTGGGTTTCACAGCACCAGTGTGAATGATTCTCAGGATTCTGCTCTGTGTTGCATCCCTGAGCAGACTTGTGCAGAGCAGCTGAACATGTGCTCAGTGTCAAGTTTGGCTCCCAGCATCGCTTCATTGTGGAGGCTGATGGGAGGTGTCTGCTCTAGGCAAAGCAGAAAATCTCCTTCAGGTAAACGGTCATGGCGATAAGCATGTGAGTGACTTTGTTGTGGTGGGGAGGCACTGCTTGTCCATCTCCAGCAACCGAGCTGCTGTCCTCAGAAAGGTTCTGAGAACTCTCCCCAGTAACCTCTCAGAAAGGAAAACTGCTCCCTTAGCCATTTGTGTAGTGTATTTGCTATCCAGTGAAGCATATCCTGTCCCGCTGCTTTGCTTTTAGGGCTTCTGGCTCGTCCTTTCTGGAGCTCCCAAAGTAGCTGCTCTAGGGAAGAGCTGCCCCTGCCACAAGGGAGGTGTCATGAATATGGTGGGCAGGATGACAGCGCAGGGTGGTTCTTAGGGGGGTGTGGTACAAGCAGAGGCTTCCCTTTGCTTCCCTCCTGCTTTACCTCTAATCTTAAAGATTGTCTGTTGTGGAGAGAATCTCGAGCTGTGTCAGCACAAAGGGGTTTGGTGCTGAGCTTGTGCACTTCCACTTGCGCACTGGAGGCATTTGCCTTCCCTGCCATCACACACCAGTCCAGTGAGGGTGTATTGCATCTCTTCCAGCTTGAGTCCGAGGCTCTGAAATGAGCAGGGGAGAGATGAATCTGCTGGGTTTGCTGAGCTTTGGCACTAGACAAGCGCAATCTGCCTGACTTCCATCTTCCGTGAGTTATCGTTAGTTAGTTTAAAAGCAAACCCACTTAATTTGGGCAGCAGAGAGCAGTTCTCTATGACCTCCCATACACCTTCTCGTCCTCTCCTTCCCCGGCATGTTTAATACAGGGCAAAAATGAAAAAGAAATCCTTCTGTTTGGCTTCTTAACCCTGTGGTCTACCCCTAGGTCGTGCAAGCAAAGGCAGACGGCCTTGAATGGCACCTCTCAGTAGCTGAAACAACCAGCAATTCTGCTGCAGAGGATGCTGGAAGGGATTCTCTCTGCTTGGCTCAGTCCCTCTCACTGCTGTCAGGCTTGCATGGGGGAAGGATCACTGTGGCTTTCAGCAGTTGCAGTAACTGAATGATAAGCATTGGTTTGTGGTTAAAGAGCCTCTGTGTGTGCACAGAGGGGACAAGTGAAGGTGGACACACTGAATATGGTGTTCCCTGGGCTTCATCTAACGTGAAGGAGGGTGGCTGGTATGTGGGGTGAGCTGCAGTGCAGGTGTCGGGCAGGGTGCTCGCTCCAGCTTGGCCTTGGGAATCTTCCTGGTTTGTGTTGGGTGGGACCTCAAAGCTCATCCAGTTCCAACCCCTATGGGTTGAACACCTTCCACTAGAGCAGATTGCTCCAAGCCCTGGTCTAGAACAGGTCATGTCTGGGGTCCACTTCAGAACTCCTCACACAGAGCTTGGAATAACAGCTTGTGACTGAATTTACTTTTGAGGAGCTATGACTTACAAGTATGTGCAGAATTGGGTACATGAGATAATCAAGTTATGGTGTTGATAACGGAATAGTAGATTCCTGTTGTGTGACCTGCTGGTGAGATCTGCTTTACTGTAGCCATTGGGGTCCCAGCTCTCTGAAGCTGACTGTGTGCTTATGTTCAATCTTCAGAGAGAAGGAGCTGAATTCTGTAACTTCTTGTAAGGAAACGGAACTTAGAGGCAGCACTGGGTAGCTGGAGCTGAGTTTGCTTTGCTGCTGCCTTGAAGAAGCACTTGGTTGTTTCCCTCCTTGTTTAAATGGGTTTTTCTCATCTCCAGTGAGGGTGTTTGGAGGCCTGTGGCTACTTCTATGGAAGAAGCAAGGGTTCCCCCCTGGCATGTGTGGTTTGGAGTGCTGGAGGTGGCAGTACTTTGGGGACTGCCCTGAGCTTGGTGGCAGAGAGGAGCAGTTCCCCTGCGGGAGGCTGACTGTTGGCAACATGCTCAAGTCCACAGTAGGGTTGGCATGAAATAAAAGAGGAAAATGAAAAGGGGAAAGAGCTGCTCACCCAGATACCAGTTTCGGTTCACTCTGCAAACTTCCCCTGTGACTTCAGGAGCTGTTTGCTAGCAAGTGTTTGGGTGCCAGGTGTGCAGTTTGAAGATGTGGTGGCACAGGCCAGACTGGAGCTGGAGAGGAGGGAATAGAAGTTCTCCCATGGTGGGGTTGACTGTAGACTCCTGTCTGGGACCAGTTGGTGTGTCAGATGGGTGTGGTGAGGGACATGTTTTGGAATCAGAACTCAGAATCTCAGCCTGGTTTGGGTTGGAAGGGACCTTAAAACTCATCCAGTTCCAACCCCCTGCCACAGGCAGTGACACCTTCCACTAGATCAGGTTGCTCCAAGCCCTGTCCAGACTGTTTACGACCTTCTTCAAGACTCACGCCCTCCTGCAAGAGTGATGGCCTCCCAAGTTTCAAAACCAGCTACAACTGGAGCTTATGGATCTTGTCAAGCAACCAGAGGAGGAAGCATCTCCTGCTGCTTGGTAGGTTTGTAAATCCAGAGTCCATTTGGCAGCCAGTGCTCTTCCGTGTTTCCTTACGAGCCCTTGACTGATGGATGACACCACTCTTGCACTGGGTCAGGTCCCCCATGGGAACCACCAGCCGTGCCTGCTGCCCACAGCACAGGATGCTTGTGCTGAAAAACATCTTCTCGTAGGATCTTTGTGCCTAGCTGGTATATGCTTCTCAAAGGCCAGAGTTCTTCAAGAGCTTTAGCTGAAATGCAGATACTCTGAGTAAATTGGGCTTGATTTAGACTGGGTTATGGTGGCTTTTAACACCTACCACTGCTCTGTCTGGCTATGGGGACCTCCCTGTGAGTAGCATATGATCCCACTCTTACCTGCTCTGCTTTGGACTTTAGCATTTCATCAATAGAAGGTTAACAAATAAGGCTTTCCTGGATTATTTGTTTTATTTCCACATTGTAAGTTGTACCTGGAAATCAAACCTGGCTTTTTAATAAAAGCCCCTGCTGCTTTTCTGGTTTTCCTCTAGTCCAGATTGTGGCATTACACCAGGCAGCGAGTGCCATTACACAAGGCAGTAAGTGGTGTTTACACCAGGCTGTGGCTTTACACCAGACTGCAGGTGGGTCTTGGCAGTGCTGGCTTAGGGTTGCTGTCAAAGCACAGCCGTTAACCCTGGCCAAAGGGATGAGGGGGTGGCACACTTGGTGAGGATTCAGTCCTGCCTCCTGGGCATTGTTTCATCTTACTGCCATCATGTCCCTGCTGTGCCACAGCGATGGGACCAGCACCATACATGATGTTCAGGGGGCATTTCTCTAGCAGTAAATCTTTTATGCTGGTTGGTTGAAGGGGTTTAAACAGAAAAACCTCTTTCCTTGTTTCCTGTTCCAAGTATTGAGCAATGACTTGCAGATCATGATCTGCTGACACTTCAGTTTCCGAGTCAGACATGCTGACTGAGTCCGACAGTGTGTACACTTGTCTCTACCCCTGCTCTGCAGGACTTGCTTCATGGACACTGAATTTCTTTGCTCTCTCGTAGTCCTATTGCAGTCTTCCAAAGGCAGCCAAGGAGATGCTGGACACCAGCCCAAGCTCCCATCAGAGCAGGCACCACTTGTCCAGACCCCTTTGAACAGACTGAATAGTCAGTACAAGCAGAAGTGAATGGAGTTTCACTGTTGCCTTCTTTCTGCTTCAAATCCAGGAGTTTATGCCTTGAGCATCCTGTGTCTTTAGCCAGTTGCCTTTGTATGAGAAAACTTCCCCTGTTGCTTCCCAAAAGCTTCATTTGCTTAAGAGCTGCTAAAGGAAATTGTGTCCAGAGCTCCATGGGTACCCAAATACAGGGTCAGGTACATTCTGTCTGCAGCCCTGTATTTTTTGTTTTATTGGATTTTCTAAGAAAGACGAGATTTACAAGGCCTGGTTCCTTTAGCAAAGTCTGTTGGAGCTGAGGAGATGGAGTACCTGGGCATTGTGGTAGCCTCTGCTGAGCTTTAGATCACGGAGAGCAGAGGGAGGATGTTGTTCCCCCTTTTCAGGGTAAGGCTTAATTTTTTTCGTGGCTGGAAGGCCTACATTTTGCTGTGGGATTTAAGATTTTTTCTCTTTAAGCTATAAGAGCAAGAATTGAGAATTGCAATAGCAACAAATAACACCACAAAGTGCAGCAGGGCTCACAAAGCTTGGGTTTCCTGTGGAGTTTTGAGTTTATCTACTAGTTCTCTGGACACACTTGCTCTGTGCAGTGGGAAGTGGAGGCAGGTGGTGGAGCTTGATGCAGTGTTCAAAGATTCACAGAATCACAGCCTGGTTTGGGTTGGAAAGGACCTTAAAGATCCTCCAGCTCCAACCCCCTTCTACTAGAGCAGGTTGCTACAAGCCTTGTCCAGCCTGGCTTTGAACACTGCCAGGGATGGGGCAGCCACAGCTTCTCTGGGCCCCTGTGCCAGCACCTCAGCACCCTCACAGGGAAGAGCTTCTTCCTCAGAGCGCATCTCAGTCTCCCCTCTGGCAGGTTAAAGTCGTTCCCCTTGTCCTGTCCCTACAGGCCCTTGTCCAAAGTCCCTCTCCATGTTTCCTGCAGCTCCTTTAAGCACTGGAGCTGCTCTAAGGTCTCCCTTTAAGGAGCCTTCTCTTCTCCAGGCTGAACCAGCCCAGCTCGCTTGGCCTGGCTCCAGAGCAGAGCTGCACCAGCTCTCTCCTCAATGCCATCTGGCGGCTGCTCTCCAAAGGTCTCCAGAGGCCAGAGTTTGCTGGCCAGGGGATTTCATTGCTCTTCTGCCCCTTGGGCAGGTAAGACTGATTGACCCGCATATCAGAAGTGCTAATGGACCACCTCTGATGCCTGTGCTGGGGGTATTTCTCCTGGTTCTTTTTCTTCTTCTGCCTTCTCCTCGACTTCTGACAAGAGAGCCAGGGTTGGCAGCAGCCTCTGACCGGGCATCTCTGCAGATCAGAGTCAAGGTTTGCAGGGTGTAGTGTTTCAGGCTTGCCAGATAATGGGTGAATGACAAGTTATCACTAGTGAATTGCAGGCAGAAGAGCTTAATCACCACCTCCTTTGAGCACTTACCTCCATGGAATAGCAAGATAAAGAGCCATCCTGGGCCCTGGAGGAGTTGGGGAAAGCTATTGCCTGTGTGAGAGGGTGGAAGAAAGCTTCAGTACCTGCCTGCCCGCTGAGCAGAGGGCATTGCTGCCAGCTCGTAGCAAACAAAAGAGCTTCTCAATGGGTAAAGAAGGGGTTTCTCAGTGCCTCTGTGACTGACTCCCCAGTGTCAGGAATCTGCAGACAGTCAAGCTGAAGCTTGGCTTGCTCCAGACCTTTGCAGGTGTGTGAGTATGGAGCAGAGCATGTCCCAGGCTGATGCAGCAGCAGCATCTGGGGCTGATGAGTGTACTAGGTGTCACTCTGCAGACAGGCTGCGGGTGAGGTGGTGAAGGGCCAGACTGGCCAGACCCTTGGGTTGTTGGGGTGCAGGGGATCTGGAGGTCTGGGTGCATGGCTTTAACCTACCTGACTTCTGGTGCTTGTGAGAGCAAATGGTGTTAGTAGCAGTTTAATCATAGAATCCCATGGTAGGAGGTTGGAAGCTCCTCCAGCTCCAACCCCCTGCCATGGACATGGCCACCTTCCACCAGAGCAGGTTGCTCCGAGCCCCTGTGTCCAGCCTGGCCTTGAACACTGCCAGGGATGGGGCAGCCACAGCTCCTCTGGGCACCCTGTGCCAGTGCCTCAGCACCCTCACAGGGAAGAGCTTCTACCTAAGAGCTCATCTCAGTCTTCTCTCTTGTCCCAAAGCCCTGGTGCAGTCAGCTTGGGCTGTGTGCAGTCTGTGCAGTGCAGCAAACGGGCTGGGTTTAGTCCCAAGGATATATTATCCCAGGTAAAATATCCCCAGCGCTGCGTGAGCAGCTCCGCTCACAGCTCCGGGGTGCAGCCTCCGCGCTGGGCTTACCAGGAATCGCAGTCTGCATGTAAGGAGCTGCCCGGTGCCTGCCGGCGAGGGGGGGCTCTGCCTGTGCCGCCTCGATCCTGCCCTGCAGCAAGGTGCAGGGCTGGCCCATGTGACGGCCGGTGTGACGCCAGGCCCGGCGTGTGGGGAGGGCCCCACACCGGTGCCGTGCCGTACCGGAGCTCTTGCGGCCCTTGCCCCGTGGAACAGCGGCCGCGCTCCCAGCAGCGCTCCTGGGAGAGCAGTGGCTGAACCGCGGTGAGGAGGCTGCAGGCGTGAAGGAGGAGGGACGTGAGCCGAGGGGGAGCGTATCCATGCGGGCAGCCTGAGCCGCTGGTGGCTCCGGAGCTGCTCCGCAGCTCGCTGGGTGAAGGGGTGATGGCGGGTGATGGAGGGCGGGCATCTGGGGGGGGCTCTGGGGTTTCTGCTGTGTAATGGTTAATGGTGGGTGGTTTGCTGCCTGTCTCCCTTTTGCCTGCAAACCCTTTCCTTTCCCAGGTCTGCTAGAGCAGGGTTGCCACCTCCTCACTGGGCTGTCCTCTTGCCACGCAGGACAGCTCCTAAAGCCCATAGGCATGCTGGGTTGAAATGGCAGATACTGTGACTTTAACAAGCACTGCCTGTTTTTTTCCCTGAGCCAGGCAGACCCTCTGAAGTGGAGCATTAACCCATTTTAGGGAGAAGAGGTGATCAAAACACTGACAAATCTGTGCTGAAGGAATGAACTGTACTCCTCTAACAGGGTTGTGCTTCACTTGCTGTCTCTAGGCACTAAATGACTCAGAGCTCTGTACATTAGGAGCTGGGAAGAGCTGTACTTTCATCTTGATTGCATTTTGGCAAGGCTTTCCGTGGCTCATTTTCTTCCCTTTTTCCAAGGAGGTTATCCTAGGATTCTTGACTTGCAACAAGCTGAAGCAGGAAATATAATCTTGATAACTGTTTATGGCTGTCAGCCATGTTACAGTTGAGTATTGCTCCTGGAAAAAGTAAAAAGATGTTTCCTCATGATGTGCTGTCAAACGGGTACCTTATCCTCTGCTGTGAACATGCTGTGTGTGGCTGGAGACCTCAGGGCTCTGGGGACCACAGCCTGGGCTGAATGGGGTCAGTACCAAATGGTGCCTGTTCCCCAGCCTGCAAGTCAGGCCCAACCATCCCTTCTGAACATGGCCTTGTCCCAAAAGCACTCAGCTGTGGTTATGTTATGGATGGAATTGTGCAGATGGTACCTGTGGGACTTCCAGTGCTGTGGATTGGGGCGATGGGTGACCTGCAGTGCTGTGCACAGAGTCTGTGCCATCAGGCTCTGATCCATGTTGCTCTGTGGCAGCTCTGAGCAAGGAGTGCGTTCCGAGGACAGCTGAGAGTTGCTGGTTTGGGCAGTTATTCCAGAAGACTGAGCAAGGAATGACCCTGATCTCATCTTCTTGCAGAAAATACTGCTCAAGGGAGTTAGGGGGAGGTTTAACACTGCTTTATAGAGGCTGTTTTTTAGGACAGCTCTGTCTTTTTGTCTTCAGATGAACTCCTGGCTGGGCTGCTTGGCTTTGGGAGGTGAGGGCTGGGTTCATCTTGCCCTCCTCAAGGTAGACTCAGTGTTGTCTTCTGCATTGCTGGGCTTGGTAGAAACTTGTCACCCACACTGAGCAAAGCCTTGAAGACCCCCCACCAGAGGCACCTCATTATTTGTATGTGAATCATGGACTCCCTGTCTGATTTGGGTTGGAGGGGGTCTTAAATCTGTGGGTTTTCCCCTAAGTCAGTGTTTTAGTGATGTTGTTTTCCTTAAAAAGGGGAAAACTAAGAAATGCTCAGTTTTCCCTCTTCCTCCCCACCAGGGTTTTCCTCATATAATGGAGGAGGGATGAACGGCACAAGCACGGTGATGGATTTCCTGGAAGAACCTCTTCCTGGTGTGGGCACCTATGAAGATTTTAACACTATAGACTGGGTGCGAGAGAAGTCCAGGGATCGGGACAGACACAGAGAGGTAAAATCTCTTCCTGCTCCTTGTGCATTGATGCCAGGATAATGAACCTGCTGGAGATGGTCTGGATTCTGACTGTGGCCTAGGGAGGCACCTGGGAGAGAGACCTGGGATTGTACTTTGGATGGGCATGGAGATCCTCTCCACAGGAGCTTTAGTCTGGGGACCAGGGGCATGGCATGTTGCAGTTTATCAGTTGCTACTTCTGGAGGCTTGGATTTATATAAAAGCTGTGGTGGATTTCTAATACCCATCTTAAATGCCTTAATGGCTTGTTTCCTTAGGCCACAGTGGACCTGTTTGAGACTGGATCATAGCAAAGCCTGCAGAGCTTTGCTCTCAGGGAGTGTCACTCCCTGAGAGTGACACTCAGGGAAACTGTGTGGTTATTTGCACTATTCTGGAAGAATCACATTGCTCTTCCCTGGATTATAGTGGAAGGATCTAAGCACCATGATCTTGTTTATTGAAAAAACAGGTCACTCTTCAGCTCACACCATTGCACCATGAATGATGCTCTTCCTGTTGAGTTTGTTTGTGCTGCATGTTTGAGAAGATGAAGTGCATTCTTTCAGAGTTTCAGTCTTTCAAACTAAGTGCAATTTTTCCCAGGACTTCACCACTCTCTGCAGTTCAAGGGATCTGCTTAGGAAGCAGGGGATGCTTGACATAAAGCACTGGTGTCCCCACCATGCTCCTGATCCCCCATGCCTGTGCTGGCAGACCTTGTGGGGGGTGGTGACTGAGCTCAACTGGTCTAGTTGCTTTCCAGAATACTCTTTTATGATTCTTCTTTTTCCCCTGAGCCTCACAAACCTACCTGTGTCCTAGTGACAGTGCACAAGCTGGGCACCATCCCTGCTCACTGGGAGTACCCACAATACAGTGTCATGACCGAACTTGAGTGAGTGCAGATCCAATTTAGAGACTCCAATGCTCCCACTGCCTCCTGCCCAAAAATCTCTTCCCACCTATGGATGAAGAATACAAAGCCAAAAGACCTCTCACACACATACGCATGTGCACAGATGCATGTGTGATGCCCACGATGGAATAGGGTGACCTATTTCCTATCTGCAGAGGTACCTGAATGACAAGACTGCTTCTGTCTTCATTGAAAGAAGTTGAAATCGGGTCAAGGCAGAAGTTTCTGCTGGTCAAAGGGGTGTAGCTTTGGCTCTGAAATATAGAGGAAATAGCTTTGGCGCCCACCTCATCAAGCCTCCATTCAGTAGCAGTTCTACTCACCAGCAGCATGGCTTTTGAAAGAGAAAAATCCAGAGAATTCAGGCATAAAGGATTCTTACTTTCTTTATTCCTCACTTAGTCAGTGTTAGGTGGCTGCATCTATGTGCCTTTTTATCTGGGAGTATAGTGGTGTCCTGGAATGCTTCCTCTGGGAGAGGCAGAGGGCTGATGGGTGCACAGTAGCTCTTCTGTCACCCTTTTGTCCGCCTGTCAAGAGCAGTGAGACTGATGGGTTTCAGCCAGCCCTGCTGGGTGCAGGCAGACCGGGGAGCTCGCCCTCCCGGGCCACCTTGGACATGTCCGAGTCCCATTTCCCAGTGCCACCATTCCTCTGCGTTGGCATTAAACCTGCCACTTGCCTTGTGCCCAGCTGAGCAGCACTTGGCAGAGCCTCCTCTGCTCAGGGCAGCTCCCGTTTGTGTTACAGATACCAAGGCTGTAGCTGGAGACTGTGAAGTGCTGATGGCAGCTTCTGTGTGCTCTCATGGTACCACTATCAATCTCAGTGGGTATCAGTATCCATGAGGCACAAAGTTTCTTCAGTGTCCAGATTGGTGTGTGGCAAAGAATGACACACTGTGGTCTGTGAATCACCATGTAGCTTTAGAGCATTTACACCAAAGTGCATCCTTGTCTTAGTGGGTTGTTTCTTTTTGGAACCTTTCCTAGATCACCAGTAGAAGCAAAGAATCCACATGGGCGCTGATACACAGCGTGAGTGATGCCTTCTCTGGCTGGCTGTTGATGCTCCTCATTGGTCTTTTGGCAGGTAAGAACAAACCTTTGTCCCGATTCTGAGCTGCAGTATCAATTCCTCCCACAAACCCCAGCAGGTCACTGGAGCAGGAGACCTCATCCCTGGGTCGTGGGCTGTGCGAGGGACTCGCTGATACTGATGCCTCTGCCACAGCTTTGCTGTTTACAGAGAATTACTTTTAAATGCTTTGATTTATGGAGAATTAGAATCACAGAACTGTAGAATGGTTTAGGTTGGAAGGGGACTTTAACGTCCATTCAGTTCCAGCCCCCTGCCATGGGCAGGGACACCTTCCGCTAGAGCAGATTGCTCAAAGACCCTGTGTCCAACCTGGCCTTGAACACTGCCAGGGATGGGGCAGCCACAGCTTCTTTGGGCACCCTGTGCCAGTGCC